>JANBXA010000642.1:40867500-40898942 GCA_030556225.1 Cricetiscus sungorus | reverse complement strand
CAGGTCCCCCAGGTCCCGGGACCTGGGGCCGTCCAGGTCCCCCAGGTCCCGGGACCTGGGGGTCCAGGTCCCGGGACCTGGGGGTCCAGGCCCTGGGGGGGCCCGGTCCAGGTCCCCCAGGTCCCGGGACCTGGGGTCCAGTCCCGGGACCTGGGGGTCCAGGCCCTGGGGGGGGGCCAGGTCCAGGTCCCCCAGGTCCCGGGACCTGGGGGTCCAGGTCCCGGGACCTTGGGGTCCAGGCCCTGGGGGGGGGCCAGGTCCAGGTCCCCCAGGTCCCGGGACCTGGGGGTCCAGGTCCCGGGACCTGGGGGTCCAGGCCCTGGGGGGGGGGGCCAGGTCCAGGTCCCCCAGGTCCCGGGACCTGGGGGTCCAGGTCCCGGGACCTGGGGGTCCAGGCCCTGGGGGGGGGCCAGGTCCAGGTCCCCCAGGTCCCGGGACCTGGGGGTCCAGGTCCCGGGACCTGGGGGTCCAGGCCCTGGGGGGGGGCCAGGTCCAGGTCCCCCAGGTCCCGGGACCTGGGGGTCCAGGTCCCGGGACCTGGGGGTCCAGGCCCTGGGGGGGGGCCAGGTCCAGGTCCCCCAGGTCCCGGGACCTGGGGGTCCAGGTCCCGGGACCTGGGGGTCCAGGCCCCTGGGGGGGGCCAGGTCCAGGTCCCCCAGGTCCCGGGACCTGGGGGTCCAGGTCCCGGGACCTGGGGGTCCAGGCCCTGGGGGGGGCCAGGTCCAGGTCCCCCAGGTCCCGGGACCTGGGGGTCCAGGTCCCGGGACCTGGGGGTCCAGGCCCTGGGGGGGGGCCAGGTCCAGGTCCCCCAGGTCCCGGGACCTGGGGGTCCAGGTCCCGGGACCTGGGGGTCCAGGCCCCTGGGGGGGGCCAGGTCCAGGTCCCCCAGGTCCCGGGACCTGGGGGTCCAGGTCCCGGGACCTGGGGGTCCAGGCCCCGGGGGGGGCCAGGTCCAGGTCCCCCAGGTCCCGGGACCTGGGGGTCCAGGTCCCGGGACCTGGGGGTCCAGGCCCTGGGGGGGGCCAGGTCCAGGTCCCCCAGGTCCCGGGACCTGGGGGTCCAGGTCCCGGGACCTGGGGGTCCAGGCCCTGGGGGGGGCCAGGTCCAGGTCCCCCAGGTCCCGGGACCTGGGGGTCCAGGTCCCGGGACCTGGGGGTCCAGGCCCCTGGGGGGGGGGCCAGGTCCAGGTCCCCCAGGTCCCGGGACCTGGGGGTCCAGGTCCCGGGACCTGGGGGTCCAGGCCCTGGGGGGGGGCCAGGTCCAGGTCCCCCAGGTCCCGGGACCTGGGGGTCCAGGTCCCGGGACCTGGGGGTCCAGGCCCTGGGGGGGGGGCCAGGTCCAGGTCCCCCAGGTCCCGGGACCTGGGGGTCCAGGTCCCGGGACCGGGGGGTCCAGGCCCTGGGGGGGGCCAGGTCCAGGTCCCCCAGGTCCCGGGACCTGGGGGTCCAGGTCCCGGGACCTGGGGGTCCAGGCCCTGGGGGGGGGCCCAGGTCCAGGTCCCCCAGGTCCCGGGACCTGGGGTCCAGGTCCCGGGACCTGGGGGTCCAGGCCCTGGGGGGGGGCCAGGTCCAGGTCCCCCAGGTCCCGGGACCTGGGGGTCCAGGTCCCGGGACCTGGGGGTCCAGGCCCTGGGGGGGGGCCAGGTCCAGGTCCCCCAGGTCCCGGGACCTGGGGGTCCAGGTCCCGGGACCTGGGGGTCCAGGCCCTGGGGGGGGGCCAGGTCCAGGTCCCCCAGGTCCCGGGACCTGGGGGTCCAGGTCCCGGGACCTGGGGGTCCAGGCCCTGGGGGGGGGCCAGGTCCAGGTCCCCCAGGTCCCGGGACCTGGGGGTCCAGGTCCCGGGACCTGGGGGTCCAGGCCCTGGGGGGGCCCAGGTCCAGGTCCCCCAGGTCCCGGGACCTGGGGGTCCAGGTCCCGGGACCTGGGGGGTCCAGGCCCTGGGGGGGGGCCAGGTCCAGGTCCCCCAGGTCCCGGGACCTGGGGGTCCAGGTCCCGGGACCTGGGGGTCCAGGCCCTGGGGGGGGGCCAGGTCCAGGTCCCCCAGGTCCCGGGACCTGGGGGTCCAGGTCCCGGGACCTGGGGGTCCAGGCCCTGGGGGGGGGCCAGGTCCAGGTCCCCCAGGTCCCGGGACCTGGGGGTCCAGGTCCCGGGACCTGGGGGTCCAGGCCCTGGGGGGGGGCCAGGTCCAGGTCCCCCAGGTCCCGGGACCTGGGGGTCCAGGTCCCGGGACCTGGGGGTCCAGGCCCTGGGGGGGGGCCAGGTCCAGGTCCCCCAGGTCCCGGGACCTGGGGGTCCAGGTCCCGGGACCTGGGGGTCCAGGCCCTGGGGGGGGCCAGGTCCAGGTCCCCCAGGTCCCGGGACCTGGGGTCCAGGTCCCGGGACCTGGGGGTCCAGGCCCTGGGGGGGGGCCAGGTCCAGGTCCCCCAGGTCCCGGGACCTGGGGGTCCAGGTCCCGGGACCTGGGGGTCCAGGCCCTGGGGGGGGGCCAGGTCCAGGTCCCCCAGGTCCCGGGACCTGGGGGTCCAGGCCCTCGGGGGGGGCCAGGTCCAGGTCCCCCAGGTCCCGGGACCTGGGGGTCCAGGTCCCGGGACCTGGGGGTCCAGGCCCGGGGGGGGGCCAGGTCCAGGTCCCCCAGGTCCCGGGACCTGGGGGTCCAGGTCCCGGGACCTGGGGGTCCAGGCCCTGGGGGGGGGGGCCAGGTCCAGGTCCCCCAGGTCCCGGGACCTGGGGGTCCAGGTCCCGGGACCTGGGGGTCCAGGCCCTGGGGGGGGGCCAGGTCCCAGGTCCCCCAGGTCCCGGGACCTGGGGGTCCAGGCCCTGGGGGGGGCCAGGTCCAGGTCCCCCAGGTCCCGGGACCTGGGGGTCCAGGTCCCGGGACCTGGGGGTCCAGGCCCTGGGGGGGGGCCAGGTCCAGGTCCCCCAGGTCCCGGGACCTGGGGGTCCAGGTCCCGGGACCTGGGGGTCCAGGCCCTGGGGGGGCCAGGTCCAGGTCCCCGGGACCTGGGGGTCCAGGCCCTGGGGGGGGGCCAGGTCCAGGTCCCCCAGGTCCCGGGACCTGGGGGTCCAGGTCCCGGGACCTGGGGGTCCAGGCCCTGGGGGGGGGGCCAGGTCCAGGTCCCCCAGGTCCCGGGACCTGGGGGTCCAGGTCCCGGGACCTGGGGGTCCAGGCCCTGGGGGGGGGCCAGGTCCAGGTCCCCCAGGTCCCGGGACCTGGGGGTCCAGGTCCCGGGACCTGGGGGTCCAGGCCCTGGGGGGGGGCCAGGTCCAGGTCCCCCAGGTCCCGGGACCTGGGGGTCCAGGTCCCCGGGACCTGGGGGTCCAGGCCCTGGGGGGGGGGCCAGGTCCAGGTCCCCCAGGTCCCGGGACCTGGGGGTCCAGGTCCCGGGACCTGGGGGTCCAGGCCCTGGGGGGGGGCCAGGTCCAGGTCCCCCAGGTCCCGGGACCTGGGGGTCCAGGTCCCGGGACCTGGGGGTGAGGCCCTGGGGGGGCGCCAGGTCCAGGTCCCCCAGGTCCCGGGACCTGGGGGTCCAGGTCCCGGGACCTGGGGGTCCAGGCCCTGGGGGGGGGCCAGGTCCAGGTCCCCCAGGTCCCGGGACCTGGGCGGTCCAGGTCCCGGGACCTGGGGGTCCAGGCCCTGGGGGGGGGCCAGGTCCAGGTCCCCCAGGTCCCGGGACCTGGGGGTCCAGGTCCCCGGGACCTGGGGGTCCAGGCCCTGGGGGGGGGCCAGGTCCAGGTCCCCCAGGTCCCGGGACCTGGGGGTCCAGGTCCCGGGACCTGGGGGTCCAGGCCCTGGGGGGGGGGGGGGGCCAGGTCCAGGTCCCCCAGGTCCCGGGACCTGGGGGTCCAGGTCCCGGGACCTGGGGGTCCAGGCCCTGGGGGGGGGGCCAGGTCCAGGTCCCCCAGGTCCCGGGACCTGGGGGTCCAGGTCCCGGGACCTGGGGGTCCAGGCCCTGGGGGGGGGCCAGGTCCAGGTCCCCCAGGTCCCGGGACCTGGGGGTCCAGGTCCCGGGACCTGGGGCGGTCCAGGCCCTGGGGGGGGCCAGGTCCAGGTCCCCCAGGTCCCGGGACCTGGGGTCCAGGCCCTGGAGGTCCAGGTCCCCAGGTCCCGGGACCTGGGGGTCCAGGCCCTGGGGGGGCCAGGTCCAGGTCCCCCAGGTCCCGGGACCTGGGGGTCCAGGTCCCGGGACCTGGGGGTCCAGGCCCTGGGGGGGGCCAGGTCCAGGTCCCCCAGGTCCCGGGACCTGGGGGTCCAGGTCCCGGGACCTGGGGGTCCAGGCCCTGGGGGGGGGGGGCCAGGTCCAGGTCCCCCAGGTCCCGGGACCTGGGGGTCCAGGTCCCGGGACCTGGGGGTCCAGGCCCTGGGGGGGGGCCAGGTCCAGGTCCCCCAGGTCCCGGGACCTGGGGGTCCAGGTCCCGGGACCTGGGGGTCCAGGCCCTGGGGGGGGGGCCAGGTCCAGGTCCCCCAGGTCCCGGGACCTGGGGGTCCAGGTCCCGGGACCTGGGGGTCCAGGCCCTGGGGGGGGCCAGGTCCAGGTCCCCCAGGTCCCGGGACCTGGGGGTCCAGGTCCCGGGACCTGGGGGTCCAGGCCCTGGGGGGGGCCAGGTCCAGGTCCCCCAGGTCCCGGGACCTGGGGGTCCAGGTCCCGGGACCTGGGGGTCCAGGCCCTGGGGGGGGGGCCAGGTCCAGGTCCCCCAGGTCCCGGGACCTGGGGGTCCAGGTCCCGGGACCTGGGGGTCCAGGCCCTGGGGGGGGGGCCAGGTCCAGGTCCCCCAGGTCCCGGGACCTGGGGGTCCAGGTCCCGGGACCTGGGGGTCCAGGCCCTGGGGGGGGGCCAGGTCCAGGTCCCCCAGGTCCCGGGACCTGGGGGTCCAGGTCCCGGGACCTGGGGGTCCAGGCCCTGGGGGGGGGGCCAGGTCCAGGTCCCCCAGGTCCCGGGACCTGGGGGTCCAGGTCCCGGGACCTGGGGGTCCAGGCCCTGGGGGGGGCCAGGTCCAGGTCCCCCAGGTCCCGGGACCTGGGGGTCCAGGTCCCGGGACCTGGGGGTCCAGGCCCTGGGGGGGGGCCAGGTCCAGGTCCCCCAGGTCCCGGGACCTGGGGGTCCCAGGACCTGGGGGTCCAGGCCCTGGGGGGGGGGCCAGGTCCAGGTCCCCCAGGTCCCGGGACCTGGGGGTCCAGGTCCCGGGACCTGGGGGTCCAGGCCCTGGGGGGGGGCCAGGTCCAGGTCCCCCAGGTCCCGGGACCTGGGGGTCCAGGTCCCGGGACCTGGGGGTCCAGGCCCTGGGGGGGGGCCAGGTCCAGGTCCCCCAGGTCCCGGGACCTGGGGGTCCAGGTCCCGGGACCTGGGGGTCCAGGCCCTGGGGGGGGGCCAGGTCCAGGTCCCCCAGGTCCCGGGACCTGGGGGTCCAGGTCCCGGGACCTGGGGGTCCAGGCCCTGGGGGGGGGGCCAGGTCCAGGTCCCCCAGGTCCCGGGACCTGGGGGTCCAGGTCCCGGGACCTGGGGGTCCAGGCCCTGGGGGGGGGCCAGGTCCAGGTCCCCCAGGTCCCGGGACCTGGGGGTCCAGGTCCCGGGACCTGGGGGTCCAGGCCCTGGGGGGGGCCAGGTCCAGGTCCCCCAGGTCCCGGGACCTGGGGGTCCAGGTCCCGGGACCTGGGGGTCCAGGCCCTGGGGGGGGGCCAGGTCCAGGTCCCCCAGGTCCCGGGACCTGGGGGTCCAGGTCCCGGGACCTGGGGGGCCAGGTGGTTCCCCAGGTCCCGGGACCTGGGGGTCCAGGTCCCGGGACCTGGGGGTCCAGGCCCTGGGGGGGGCCAGGTCCAGGTCCCCCAGGTCCCGGGACCTGGGGGTCCAGGTCCCGGGACCTGGGGGTCCAGGCCCTGGGGGGGGGCCAGGTCCAGGTCCCCCAGGTCCCGGGACCTGGGGGTCCAGGTCCCGGGACCTGGGGGTCCAGGCCCTGGGGGGGGGGCCAGGTCCAGGTCCCCCAGGTCCCGGGACCTGGGGGTCCAGGTCCCGGGACCTGGGGGTCCAGGCCCTGGGGGGGGGGCCAGGTCCAGGTCCCCCAGGTCCCGGGACCTGGGGGTCCAGGTCCCGGGACCTGGGGGTCCAGGCCCTGGGGGGGGCCAGGTCCAGGTCCCCCAGGTCCCGGGACCTGGTCCGGCCCTGGGGGGGCCAGGTCCAGGTCCCCCAGGTCCCGGGACCTGGGGTCCAGGTCCCGGGACCCTGGGGTCCAGGCCCTGGGGGGGGCCAGGTCCAGGTCCCCCAGGTCCCGGGACCTGGGGGTCCAGGTCCCGGGACCTGGGGGTCCAGGCCCCTGGGGGGGGGCCAGGTCCAGGTCCCCCAGGTCCCGGGACCTGGGGGTCCAGGTCCCGGGACCTGGGGGTCCAGGCCCTGGGGGGGGGGCCAGGTCCAGGTCCCCCAGGTCCCGGGACCTGGGGGTCCAGGTCCCGGGACCTGGGGGTCCAGGCCCTGGGGGGGGGCCAGGTCCAGGTCCCCCAGGTCCCGGGACCTGGGGGTCCAGGTCCCGGGACCTGGGGGTCCAGGCCCTGGGGGGGGGCCAGGTCCAGGTCCCCCAGGTCCCGGGACCTGGGGGTCCAGGTCCCGGGACCTGGGGGTCCAGGCCCTGGGGGGGGGCCAGGTCCAGGTCCCCCAGGTCCCGGGACCTGGGGGTCCAGGTCCCGGGACCTGGGGGTCCAGGCCCTGGGGGGGGGGCCAGGTCCAGGTCCCCCAGGTCCCGGGACCTGGGGGTCCAGGTCCCGGGACCTGGGGGTCCAGGCCCTGGGGGGGGCCAGGTCCAGGTCCCCCAGGTCCCGGGACCTGGGGGTCCAGGCCCTGGTCCAGGTGCCCAGGTCCCGGGACCTGGGGGTCCAGGCCCTGGGGGGGGCCAGGTCCAGGTCCCCCAGGTCCCGGGACCTGGGGGTCCAGGTCCCGGGACCTGGGGTCCAGGCCCTGGGGGGGGGCCAGGTCCAGGTCCCCCAGGTCCCGGGACCTGGGGGTCCAGGTCCCGGGACCTGGGGGTCCAGGCCCTGGGGGGGGGCCAGGTCCAGGTGCCCCAGGTCCCGGGACCTGGGGGTCCAGGTCCCGGGACCTGGGGGTCCAGGCCCTGGGGGGGCCAGGTCCAGGTGCCCAGGTCCCGGGACCTGGGGGTCCAGGCCCTGGGGGGGGCCAGGTCCAGGTGCCCAGGTCCCGGGACCTGGGGGTCCAGGTCCCGGGACCTGGGGGTCCAGGCCCTGGGGGGGGCCAGGTCCAGGTCCCCCAGGTCCCGGGACCTGGGGGTCCAGGCCCTGGGGGGGGCCAGGTCCAGGTGCCCCAGGTCCCGGGACCTGGGGGTCCAGGTCCCGGGACCTGGGGGTCCAGGCCCTGGGGGGGGGCCAGGTCCAGGTCCCCCAGGTCCCGGGACCTGGGGGTCCAGGCCCCGGGACCTGGGGGTCCAGGCCCTGGGGGGGGGCCAGGTCCAGGTGCCCAGGTCCCGGGACCTGGGGGTCCAGAACCCGGGACCTGGGGGTCCAGGCCCTGGGGGGGGGGCCAGGTCCAGGTCCCCCAGGTCCCGGGACCTGGGGGTCCAGGTCCCGGGACCTGGGGGTCCAGGCCCTGGGGGGGGGGCCAGGTCCAGGTCCCCCAGGTCCCGGGACCTGGGGGTCCAGGTCCCGGGACCTGGGGGTCCAGGCCCTGGGGGGGGGCCAGGTCCAGGTCCCCCAGGTCCCGGGACCTGGGGGTCCAGGTCCCGGGACCTGGGGGTCCAGGCCCTGGGGGGGGGCCAGGTCCAGGTCCCCCAGGTCCCGGGACCTGGGGGTCCAGGTCCCGGGACCTGGGGGTCCAGGCCCTGGGGGGGGGCCAGGTCCAGGTCCCCCAGGTCCCGGGACCTGGGGGTCCAGGTCCCGGGACCTGGGGGTCCAGGTCCCGGACCTGGGGTCCAGGCCCTGGGGGCGGGCCAGGTCCAGGTCCGCCAGGTCCCGGGACCTGGGGGTCCAGGTCCCGGGACCTGGGGGTCCAGGCCCTGGGGGGGGGCCAGGTCCAGGTCCCCCAGGTCCCGGGACCTGGGGGTCCAGGTCCCGGGACCTGGGGGTCCAGGCCCTGGGGGGGGGCCAGGTCCAGGTCCCCCAGGTCCCGGGACCTGGGGGTCCAGGCCCTGGGGGCCAGGTCCAGGTGCCCAGGTCCCGGGACCTTGGGGTCCTGGCCCTGGGGGGGGCCAGGTCCAGGTGCCCAGGTCCCGGGACCTGGGGGTCCAGGTCCCGGGACCTGGGGGTCCAGGCCCTGGGGGGGGGCCAGGTCCAGGTCCCCCAGGTCCCGGGACCTGGGGGTCCAGGCCCTGGGGGGCGGGGGGCCAGGTCCAGGTCCCCCAGGTCCCGGGACCTGGGGGTCCAGGTCCCGGGACCTGGGGGTCCAGGCCCTGGGGGGGGGGCCAGGTCCAGGTCCCCCAGGTCCCGGGACCTGGGGGTCCAGGTCCCGGGACCTGGGGGTCCAGGCCCTGGGGGGGGGCCAGGTCCAGGTCCCCCAGGTCCCGGGACCTGGGGGTCCAGGTCCCGGGACCTGGGGGTCCAGGCCCTGGGGGGGGGCCAGGTCCAGGTCCCCCAGGTCCCGGGACCTGGGGGTCCGGGCCCTGGGGCGGTCCAGGTCCCCGGTCCCGGGACCTGGGGGTCCAGGCCCTGGGAGGGGCCAGGTCCAGGTCCCCCAGGTCCCGGGACCTGGGGTCCAGGCTGCCGGTCCAGGTCCCCCGGTCCGGGACCTGGGGGTCCAGGCCCTGGGGGGGGGCCAGGTCCAGGTCCCCCAGGTCCCGGGACCTGGGGGTCCAGGTCCCGGGACCTGGGGGTCCAGGCCCTGGGGGGGGGGCCAGGTCCAGGTCCCCCAGGTCCCGGGACCTGGGGGTCCAGGTCCCGGGACCTGGGGGTCCAGGCCCTGGGGGGGGGCCAGGTCCAGGTCCCCCAGGTCCCGGGACCTGGGGGTCCAGAACCCGGGACCTGGGGGTCCAGGCCCTGGGGGGGCCAGGTCCAGGTCCCCCAGGTCCCGGGACCTGGGGGTCCAGGCCCTGGGGGGGGGCCAGGTCCAGGTCCCCCAGGTCCCGGGACCTGGGGGTCCAGGTCCCGGGACCTGGGGGTCCAGGCCCTGGGGGGGGCCAGGTCCAGGTGCCCAGGTCCCGGGACCTGGGGGTCCAGGTCCCGGGACCTGGGGGTCCAGGCCCTGGGGGGGGCCAGGTCCAGGTGCCCAGGTCCCGGGACCTGGGGGTCCAGGTCCCGGGACCTGGGGGTCCAGGCCCTGGGGGGGGGCCAGGTCCAGGTGCCCCAGGTCCCGGGACCTGGGGGTCCAGGTCCCGGGACCTGGGGGTCCAGGCCCTGGGGGGGGGCCAGGTCCAGGTCCCCCAGGTCCCGGGACCTGGGGGTCCAGGTCCCGGGACCTGGGGGTCCAGGCCCTGGGGGGGGGCCAGGTCCAGGTGCCCAGGTCCCGGGACCTGGGGGTCCAGGCCCTGGGGGGGGCCAGGTCCAGGTGCCCAGGTCCCGGGACCTGGGGGTCCAGGTCCCGGGACCTGGGGGTCCAGGCCCTGGGGGGGGGGCCAGGTCCAGGTCCCCCAGGTCCCGGGACCTGGGGGTCCAGGTCCCGGGACCTGGGGGTCCAGGCCCTGGGGGGGTCCAGGTCCCCAGGTCCCGCCTTGTCCAGGTCCCGGGCCTGGGTCCACCCTGGGGGTCCGGTCCAGGTCCCGGGACCTGGGGGTCCAGGCCCTGGGGGGGGGCCAGGTCCAGGTCCCCAGGTCCCGGGACCTGGGGGTCCAGGTCCCGGGACCTGGGGGTCCAGGCCCTGGGGGGGGGGGCCAGGTCCAGGTCCCCCAGGTCCCGGGACCTTGGGGTCCAGGTCCCGGGACCTGGGGGTCCAGGCCCTGGGGGGGGGCCAGGTCCAGGTCCCCCAGGTCCCGGGACCTGGGGGTCCAGGTCCCCGGGACCTGGGGGTCCAGGCCCTGGGGGGGGGCCAGGTCCAGGTCCCCCAGGTCCCGGGACCTGGGGGTCCAGGTCCCGGGACCTGGGGGTCCAGGCCCTGGGGGGGGGGCCAGGTCCAGGTCCCCCAGGTCCCGGGACCTGGGGGTCCAGGTCCCGGGACCTGGGGGTCCAGGCCCTGGGGGGGGGCCAGGTCCAGGTCCCCCAGGTCCCGGGACCTGGGGGTCCAGGTCCCGGGACCTGGGGGTCCAGGCCCTGGGGGGGGGCCAGGTCCAGGTCCCCCAGGTCCCGGGACCTGGGGGTCCAGGTCCCGGGACCTGGGGGTCCAGGCCCTGGGGGGGGGGCCAGGTCCAGGTCCCCCAGGTCCCGGGACCTGGGGGTCCAGGTCCCGGGACCTGGGGGTCCAGGCCCTGGGGGGGGGGCCAGGTCCAGGTCCCCCAGGTCCCGGGACCTGGGGGTCCAGGTCCCGGGACCTGGGGGTCCAGGCCCTGGGGGGGGCCAGGTCCAGGTCCCCCAGGTCCCGGGACCTGGGGGTCCAGGTCCCGGGACCTGGGGGTCCAGGCCCTGGGGGGGGGCCAGGTCCAGGTCCCCCAGGTCCCGGGACCTGGGGGTCCAGGTCCCGGGACCTGGGGGTCCAGGCCCTGGGGGGGGGCCAGGTCCAGGTCCCCCAGGTCCCGGGACCTGGGGGTCCAGGTCCCCGGGACCTGGGGGTCCAGGCCCTGGGGGGGGGCCAGGTCCAGGTCCCCCAGGTCCCGGGACCTGGGGGTCCAGGTCCCGGGACCTGGGGGTCCAGGCCCTGGGGGGGGCCAGGTCCAGGTCCCCCAGGTCCCGGGACCTGGGGGTCCAGGTCCCGGGACCTGGGGGTCCAGGCCCTGGGGGGGGGCCAGGTCCAGGTCCCCCAGGTCCCGGGACCTGGGGGTCCAGGTCCCGGGACCTGGGGGTCCAGGCCCTGGGGGGGGGCCAGGTCCAGGTCCCCCAGGTCCCGGGACCTGGGGGTCCAGGTCCCGGGACCTGGGGGTCCAGGCCCTGGGGGGGGGGCCAGGTCCAGGTCCCCCAGGTCCCGGGACCTGGGGGTCCAGGTCCCGGGACCTGGGGGTCCAGGCCCTGGGGGGGGGCCAGGTCCAGGTCCCCCAGGTCCCGGGACCTGGGGGTCCAGGTCCCGGGACCTGGGGGTCCAGGCCCTGGGGGGGGGCCAGGTCCAGGTCCCCCAGGTCCCGGGACCTGGGGGTCCAGGTCCCGGGACCTGGGGGTCCAGGCCCTGGGGGGGGCCAGGTCCAGGTCCCCCAGGTCCCGGGACCTGGGGGTCCAGGTCCCGGGACCTGGGGGTCCAGGCCGGGGGGGGGGGGCCAGGTCCAGGTCCCCCAGGTCCCGGGACCTGGGGGTCCAGGTCCCGGGACCTGGGGGTCCAGGCCCTGGGGGGGGCCAGGTCCAGGTCCCCCAGGTCCCGGGACCTGGGGGTCCAGGTCCCGGGACCTGGGGGTCCAGGCCCTGGGGGGGGGCCAGGTCCAGGTCCCCCAGGTCCCGGGACCTGGGGGTCCAGGTCCCGGGACCTGGGGGTCCAGGCCCTGGGGGGGGGCCAGGTCCAGGTCCCCCAGGTCCCGGGACCTGGGGGTCCAGGTCCCGGGACCTGGGGGTCCAGGCCCTGGGGGGGGCCAGGTCCAGGTCCCCCAGGTCCCGGGACCTGGGGGTCCAGGTCCCCGGGACCTGGGGGTCCAGGCCCTGGGGGGGGCCAGGTCCAGGTCCCCCAGGTCCCGGGACCTGGGGGTCCAGGTCCCGGGACCTGGGGGTCCAGGCCCTGGGGGGGGGCCAGGTCCAGGTCCCCCAGGTCCCGGGACCTGGGGGTCCAGGTCCCGGGACCTGGGGGTCCAGGCCCTGGGGGGGGGCCAGGTCCAGGTCCCCCAGGTCCCGGGACCTGGGGGTCCAGGTCCCGGGACCTGGGGGTCCAGGCCCTGGGGGGGGGCCAGGTCCAGGTCCCCCAGGTCCCGGGACCTGGGGGTCCAGGTCCCGGGACCTGGGGGTCCAGGCCCTGGGGGGGGGCCAGGTCCAGGTCCCCCAGGTCCCGGGACCTGGGGGTCCAGGTCCCGGGACCTGGGGGTCCAGGCCCTGGGGGGGGGCCAGGTCCAGGTCCCCCAGGTCCCGGGACCTGGGGGTCCAGGTCCCGGGACCTGGGGGTCCAGGCCCTGGGGGGGGGCCAGGTCCAGGTCCCCCAGGTCCCGGGACCTGGGGGTCCAGGTCCCGGGACCTGGGGGTCCAGGCCCTGGGGGGGGGCCAGGTCCAGGTCCCCCAGGTCCCGGGACCTGGGGGTCCAGGTCCCGGGACCTGGGGGTCCAGGCCCTGGGGGGGGGCCAGGTCCAGGTCCCCCAGGTCCCGGGACCTGGGGGTCCAGGTCCCGGGACCTGGGGGTCCAGGCCCTGGGGGGGGGCCAGGTCCAGGTCCCCCAGGTCCCGGGACCTGGGGGTCCAGGTCCCCGGGACCTGGGGGTCCAGGCCCTGGGGGGGGGCCAGGTCCAGGTCCCCCAGGTCCCGGGACCTGGGGGTCCAGGTCCCGGGACCTGGGGGTCCAGGCCCTGGGGGGGGGGCCAGGTCCAGGTCCCCCAGGTCCCGGGACCTGGGGGTCCAGGTCCCGGGACCTGGGGGTCCAGGCCCTGGGGGGGGGCCAGGTCCAGGTCCCCCAGGTCCCGGGACCTGGGGGTCCAGGTCCCGGGACCTGGGGGTCCAGGCCCTGGGGGGGGGCCAGGTCCAGGTCCCCCAGGTCCCGGGACCTGGGGGTCCAGGTCCCGGGACCTGGGGGTCCAGGCCCTGGGGGGGGGGGCCAGGTCCAGGTCCCCCAGGTCCCGGGACCTGGGGGTCCAGGTCCCGGGACCTGGGGGTCCAGGCCCTGGGGGGGGGCCAGGTCCAGGTCCCCCAGGTCCCGGGACCTGGGGGTCCAGGTCCCGGGACCTGGGGGTCCAGGCCCTGGGGGGGGGCCAGGTCCAGGTCCCCCAGGTCCCGGGACCTGGGGGTCCAGGTCCCGGGACCTGGGGGTCCAGGCCCTGGGGGGGGGCCAGGTCCAGGTCCCCCAGGTCCCGGGACCTGGGGGTCCAGGTCCCGGGACCTGGGGGTCCAGGCCCTGGGGGGGGCCAGGTCCAGGTCCCCCAGGTCCCGGGACCTGGGGGTCCAGGTCCCGGGACCTGGGGGTCCAGGCCCTGGGGGGGGGCCAGGTCCAGGTCCCCCAGGTCCCGGGACCTGGGGGTCCAGGTCCCGGGACCTGGGGGTCCAGGCCCTGGGGGGGGCCAGGTCCAGGTCCCCCAGGTCCCGGGACCTGGGGGTCCAGGTCCCGGGACCTGGGGGTCCAGGCCCTGGGGGGGGGGCCAGGTCCAGGTCCCCCAGGTCCCGGGACCTGGGGGTCCAGGTCCCGGGACCTGGGGGTCCAGGCCCGGGGGGGGGGCCAGGTCCAGGTCCCCCAGGTCCCGGGACCTGGGGGTCCAGGTCCCGGGACCTGGGGGTCCAGGCCCTGGGGGGGGCCAGGTCCAGGTCCCCCAGGTCCCGGGACCTGGGGTCCAGGTCCCGGGACCTGGGGGTCCAGGCCCTGGGGGGGGGCCAGGTCCAGGTCCCCCAGGTCCCGGGACCTGGGGGTCCAGGTCCCGGGACCTGGGGGTCCAGGCCCTGGGGGGGGGGCCAGGTCCAGGTCCCCCAGGTCCCGGGACCTGGGGTCCAGGTCCCGGGACCTGGGGGTCCAGGCCCTGGGGGGGGGGCCAGGTCCAGGTCCCCCAGGTCCCGGGACCTGGGGGTCCAGGTCCCGGGACCTGGGGGTCCAGGCCCTGGGGGGGGGGCCAGGTCCAGGTCCCCCAGGTCCCGGGACCTGGGGGTCCAGGTCCCGGGACCTGGGGGTCCAGGCCCTGGGGGGGGGCCAGGTCCAGGTCCCCCAGGTCCCGGGACCTGGGGGTCCAGGTCCCGGGACCTGGGGGTCCAGGCCCTGGGGGGGGGGGCCAGGTCCAGGTCCCCCAGGTCCCGGGACCTGGGGGTCCAGGTCCCCGGGACCTGGGGGTCCAGGCCCTGGGGGGGGGCCAGGTCCAGGTCCCCCAGGTCCCGGGACCTGGGGGTCCAGGTCCCGGGACCTGGGGGTCCAGGCCCTGGGGGGGGGGCCAGGTCCAGGTCCCCCAGGTCCCGGGACCTGGGGGTCCAGGTCCCGGGACCTGGGGGTCCAGGCCCTGGGGGGGGGCCAGGTCCAGGTCCCCCAGGTCCCGGGACCTGGGGGTCCAGGTCCCGGGACCTGGGGGTCCAGGCCCTGGGGGGGGGGCCAGGTCCAGGTCCCCCAGGTCCCGGGACCTGGGGGTCCAGGTCCCCGGGACCTGGGGGTCCAGGCCCTGGGGGGGGGGGCCAGGTCCAGGTCCCCCAGGTCCCGGGACCTGGGGGTCCAGGTCCCGGGACCTGGGGGTCCAGGCCCTGGGGGGGGGGGGCCAGGTCCAGGTCCCCCAGGTCCCGGGACCTGGGGGTCCAGGTCCCGGGACCTGGGGGTCCAGGCCCTGGGGGGGGGGCCAGGTCCAGGTCCCCCAGGTCCCGGGACCTGGGGGTCCAGGTCCCCGGGACCTGGGGGTCCAGGCCCTGGGGGGGGGGCCAGGTCCAGGTCCCCCAGGTCCCGGGACCTGGGGGTCCAGGTCCCGGGACCTGGGGGTCCAGGCCCTGGGGGGGGGCCAGGTCCAGGTCCCCCAGGTCCCGGGACCTGGGGGTCCAGGTCCCGGGACCTGGGGGTCCAGGCCCTGGGGGGGGGCCAGGTCCAGGTCCCCCAGGTCCCGGGACCTGGGGGTCCAGGTCCCCGGGACCTGGGGGTCCAGGCCCTGGGGGGGGGGCCAGGTCCAGGTCCCCCAGGTCCCGGGACCTGGGGGTCCAGGTCCCGGGACCTGGGGGTCCAGGCCCTGGGGGGGGGCCAGGTCCAGGTCCCCCAGGTCCCGGGACCTGGGGGTCCAGGTCCCCGGGACCTGGGGGTCCAGGCCCTGGGGGGGGGCCAGGTCCAGGTCCCCCAGGTCCCGGGACCTGGGGGTCCAGGTCCCGGGACCTGGGGGTCCAGGCCCTGGGGGGGGGGCCAGGTCCAGGTCCCCCAGGTCCCGGGACCTGGGGGTCCAGGTCCCGGGACCTGGGGGTCCAGGCCCTGGGGGGGGGGCCAGGTCCAGGTCCCCCAGGTCCCGGGACCTGGGGGTCCAGGTCCCGGGACCTGGGGGTCCAGGCCCTGGGGGGGGGGCCAGGTCCAGGTCCCCCAGGTCCCGGGACCTGGGGGTCCAGGTCCCGGGACCTGGGGGTCCAGGCCCTGGGGGGGGGGGCCAGGTCCAGGTCCCCCAGGTCCCGGGACCTGGGGGTCCAGGCCCTGGGGGTCCAGGCCCTGGGGGGGGGGCCAGGTCCAGGTCCCCCAGGTCCCGGGACCTGGGGGTCCAGGTCCCGGGACCTGGGGGTCCAGGCCCTGGGGGGGGGGGCCAGGTCCAGGTCCCCCAGGTCCCGGGACCTGGGGTCCAGGTCCCGGGACCTGGGGGTCCAGGCCCTGGGGGGGGGCCAGGTCCAGGTCCCCCAGGTCCCGGGACCTGGGGGTCCAGGTCCCGGGACCTGGGGGTCCAGGCCCTGGGGGGGGCCAGGTCCAGGTCCCCCAGGTCCCGGGACCTGGGGGTCCAGGTCCCGGGACCTGGGGGTCCAGGCCCTGGGGGGGGGGGCCAGGTCCAGGTCCCCCAGGTCCCGGGACCTGGGGGTCCAGGTCCCGGGCCCTGGGGGTCCAGGCCCTGGGGGGGGGCCAGGTCCAGGTCCCCCAGGTCCCGGGACCTGGGGGTCCAGGTCCCGGGACCTGGGGGTCCAGGCCCTGGGGGGGGGGGCCAGGTCCAGGTCCCCCAGGTCCCGGGACCTGGGGGTCCAGGTCCCGGGACCTGGGGGTCCAGGCCCTGGGGGGGGGCCAGGTCCAGGTCCCCCAGGTCCCGGGACCTGGGGGTCCAGGTCCCGGGACCTGGGGGTCCAGGCCCTGGGGGGGGGCCAGGTCCAGGTCCCCCAGGTCCCGGGACCTGGGGGTCCAGGTCCCGGGACCTGGGGGTCCAGGCCCTGGGGGGGGGCCAGGTCCAGGTCCCCCAGGTCCCGGGACCTGGGGGTCCAGGTCCCGGGACCTGGGGGTCCAGGCCCTGGGGGGGGGGCCAGGTCCAGGTCCCCCAGGTCCCGGGACCTGGGGGTCCAGGTCCCCGGGACCTGGGGGTCCAGGCCCTGGGGGGGGGCCAGGTCCAGGTCCCCCAGGTCCCGGGACCTGGGGGTCCAGGTCCCGGGACCTGGGGGTCCAGGCCCTGGGGGGGGGCCAGGTCCAGGTCCCCCAGGTCCCGGGACCTGGGGGTCCAGGTCCCGGGACCTGGGGGTCCAGGCCCTGGGGGGGGGCCAGGTCCAGGTCCCCCAGGTCCCGGGACCTGGGGGTCCAGGTCCCGGGACCTGGGGGTCCAGGCCCTGGGGGGGGGCCAGGTCCAGGTCCCCCAGGTCCCGGGACCTGGGGGTCCAGGTCCCGGGACCTGGGGGTCCAGGCCCTGGGGGGGGGCCAGGTCCAGGTCCCCCAGGTCCCGGGACCTGGGGGTCCAGGTCCCGGGACCTGGGGGTCCAGGCCCTGGGGGGGGGCCAGGTCCAGGTCCCCCAGGTCCCGGGACCTGGGGGTCCAGGTCCCGGGACCTGGGGGTCCAGGCCCTGGGGGGGGGGCCAGGTCCAGGTCCCCCAGGTCCCGGGACCTGGGGGTCCAGGTCCCGGGACCTGGGGGTCCAGGCCCTGGGGGGGGGCCAGGTCCAGGTCCCCCAGGTCCCGGGACCTGGGGGTCCAGGTCCCGGGACCTGGGGGTCCAGGCCCTGGGGGGGGGGCCAGGTCCAGGTCCCCCAGGTCCCGGGACCTGGGGGTCCAGGTCCCGGGACCTGGGGGTCCAGGCCCTGGGGGGGGGCCAGGTCCAGGTCCCCCAGGTCCCGGGACCTGGGGGTCCAGGTCCCGGGACCTGGGGGTCCAGGCCCTGGGGGGGGGCCAGGTCCAGGTCCCCCAGGTCCCGGGACCTGGGGGTCCAGGTCCCGGGACCTGGGGGTCCAGGCCCTGGGGGGGGGCCAGGTCCAGGTCCCCCAGGTCCCGGGACCTGGGGGTCCAGGTCCCGGGACCTGGGGGTCCAGGCCCTGGGGGGGGGGCCAGGTCCAGGTCCCCCAGGTCCCGGGACCTGGGGGTCCAGGTCCCGGGACCTGGGGGTCCAGGCCCTGGGGGGGGCCAGGTCCAGGTCCCCCAGGTCCCGGGACCTGGGGGTCCAGGTCCCGGGACCTGGGGGTCCAGGCCCTGGGGGGGGGGCCAGGTCCAGGTCCCCCAGGTCCCGGGACCTGGGGGTCCAGGTCCCGGGACCTGGGGGTCCAGGCCCTGGGGGGGGGGGCCAGGTCCAGGTCCCCCAGGTCCCGGGACCTGGGGGTCCAGGTCCCGGGACCTGGGGGTCCAGGCCCTGGGGGGGGGCCAGGTCCAGGTCCCCCAGGTCCCGGGACCTGGGGGTCCAGGTCCCGGGACCTGGGGGTCCAGGCCCTGGGGGGGGGGCCAGGTCCAGGTCCCCCAGGTCCCGGGACCTGGGGGTCCAGGTCCCGGGACCTGGGGGTCCAGGCCCTGGGGGGGGGCCAGGTCCAGGTCCCCCAGGTCCCGGGACCTGGGGGTCCAGGTCCCGGGACCTGGGGGTCCAGGCCCTGGGGGGGGGCCAGGTCCAGGTCCCCCAGGTCCCGGGACCTGGGGGTCCAGGTCCCGGGACCTGGGGGTCCAGGCCCTGGGGGGGGGGCCAGGTCCAGGTCCCCCAGGTCCCGGGACCTGGGGGTCCAGGTCCCGGGACCTGGGGGTCCAGGCCCTGGGGGGGGGGCCAGGTCCAGGTCCCCCAGGTCCCGGGACCTGGGGGTCCAGGTCCCGGGACCTGGGGGTCCAGGCCCTGGGGGGGGGCCAGGTCCAGGTCCCCCAGGTCCCGGGACCTGGGGGTCCAGGTCCCGGGACCTGGGGGTCCAGGCCCTGGGGGGGGGCCAGGTCCAGGTCCCCCAGGTCCCGGGACCTGGGGGTCCAGGTCCCGGGACCTGGGGGTCCAGGCCCTGGGGGGGGGGGCCAGGTCCAGGTCCCCCAGGTCCCGGGACCTGGGGGTCCAGGTCCCGGGACCTGGGGGTCCAGGCCCTGGGGGGGGGGGCCAGGTCCAGGTCCCCCAGGTCCCGGGACCTGGGGTCCAGGCCCTGGGGGGGGGCCAGGTCCAGGTGCCCAGGTCCCGGGACCTGGGGGTCCAGGTCCCGGGACCTGGGGGTCCAGGCCCTGGGGGGGGGCCAGGTCCAGGTCCCCCAGGTCCCGGGACCTGGGGGTCCAGGTCCCGGGACCTGGGGGTCCAGGCCCTGGGGGGGGGGCCAGGTCCAGGTCCCCCAGGTCCCGGGACCTGGGGGTCCAGGTCCCGGGACCTGGGGGTCCAGGCCCTGGGGGGGGGCCAGGTCCAGGTCCCCCAGGTCCCGGGACCTGGGGGTCCAGGTCCCGGGACCTGGGGGTCCAGGCCCTGGGGGGGGGCCAGGTCCAGGTCCCCAAGGTCCCCGGACCTGGGGGTCCAGGTCCCCTGGGGGTCGGCCCGGGGGGGGGGCCAGGTCCAGGTCCCCCAGGTCCCGGGACCTGGGGGTCCAGGTCCCGGGACCTGGGGGTCCAGGCCCTGGGGGGGGGGCCAGGTCCAGGTCCCCCAGGTCCCGGGACCTGGGGGTCCAGGTCCCGGGACCTGGGGGTCCAGGCCCTGGGGGGGGCCAGGTCCAGGTCCCCCAGGTCCCGGGACCTGGGGGTCCAGGTCCCGGGACCTGGGGGTCCAGGCCCTGGGGGGGGGCCAGGTCCAGGTCCCCCAGGTCCCGGGACCTGGGGGTCCAGGTCCCGGGACCTGGGGGTCCAGGCCCTGGGGGGGGGCCAGGTCCAGGTCCCCCAGGTCCCGGGACCTGGGGGTCCAGGTCCCGGGACCTGGGGGTCCAGGCCCTGGGGGGGGGGCCAGGTCCAGGTCCCCCAGGTCCCGGGACCTGGGGGTCCAGGTCCCGGGACCTGGGGGTCCAGGCCCTGGGGGGGGGCCAGGTCCAGGTCCCCCAGGTCCCGGGACCTGGGGGTCCAGGTCCCGGGACCTGGGGGTCCAGGCCCTGGGGGGGGGGCCAGGTCCAGGTCCCCCAGGTCCCGGGACCTGGGGGTCCAGGTCCCGGGACCTGGGGGTCCAGGCCCTGGGGGGGGGGCCAGGTCCAGGTCCCCCAGGTCCCGGGACCTGGGGGTCCAGGTCCCGGGACCTGGGGGTCCAGGCCCTGGGGGGGGGCCAGGTCCAGGTCCCCCAGGTCCCGGGACCTGGGGGTCCAGGTCCCGGGACCTGGGGGTCCAGGCCCTGGGGGGGGGGCCAGGTCCAGGTCCCCCAGGTCCCGGGACCTGGGGGTCCAGGTCCCGGGACCTGGGGGTCCAGGCCCTGGGGGGGGGGGCCAGGTCCAGGTCCCCCAGGTCCCGGGACCTGGGGGTCCAGGTCCCGGGACCTGGGGGTCCAGGCCCTGGGGGGGGCCAGGTCCAGGTCCCCCAGGTCCCGGGACCTGGGGGTCCAGGTCCCGGGACCTGGGGGTCCAGGCCCTGGGGGGGGGGCCAGGTCCAGGTCCCCCAGGTCCCGGGACCTGGGGGTCCAGGCCCGGGGCCGGTCCAGGTCCCCCGGTCCCGGGACCTGGGGGTCCAGGCCCTGGGGGGCGGGGGCCAGGTCCAGGTCCCCCAGGTCCCGGGACCTGGGGGTCCAGGTCCCGGGACCTGGGGGTCCAGGCCCTGGGGGGGGGCCAGGTCCAGGTCCCCCAGGTCCCGGGACCTGGGGGTCCAGGTCCCGGGACCTGGGGGTCCAGGCCCTGGGGGGGGGGGGCCAGGTCCAGGTCCCCCAGGTCCCGGGACCTGGGGGTCCAGGTCCCGGGACCTGGGGGTCCAGGCCCTGGGGGGGGGGCCAGGTCCAGGTCCCCCAGGTCCCGGGACCTGGGGTCCAGGCCCTGGGGGGGCCAGGTCCAGGTCCCCCAGGTCCCGGGACCTGGGGGTCCAGGTCCCGGGACCTGGGGGTCCAGGCCCCGGGGGGGGGGGGGGCCAGGTCCAGGTCCCCCAGGTCCCGGGACCTGGGGGTCCAGGTCCCGGGACCTGGGGGTCCAGGCCCTGGGGGGGGGGCCAGGTCCAGGTCCCCCAGGTCCCGGGACCTGGGGGTCCAGGTCCCGGGACCTGGGGGTCCAGGCCCTGGGGGGGGGGCCAGGTCCAGGTCCCCCAGGTCCCGGGACCTGGGGGTCCAGGTCCCGGGACCTGGGGGTCCAGGCCCTGGGGGGGGGGCCAGGTCCAGGTCCCCCAGGTCCCGGGACCTGGGGGTCCAGGTCCCGGGACCTGGGGGTCCAGGCCCTGGGGGGGGGGGGCCAGGTCCAGGTCCCCCAGGTCCCGGGACCTGGGGGTCCAGGTCCCGGGACCTGGGGGTCCAGGCCCTGGGGGGGGGGGGCCAGGTCCAGGTCCCCCAGGTCCCGGGACCTGGGGGTCCAGGTCCCGGGACCTGGGGGTCCAGGCCCTGGGGGGGGGCCAGGTCCAGGTCCCCCAGGTCCCGGGACCTGGGGGTCCAGGTCCCGGGACCTGGGGGTCCAGGCCCTGGGGGGGGGCCAGGTCCAGGTCCCCCAGGTCCCGGGACCTGGGGGTCCAGGTCCCGGGACCTGGGGGTCCAGGCCCTGGGGGGGGGGGCCAGGTCCAGGTCCCCCAGGTCCCGGGACCTGGGGGTCCAGGTCCCCGGGACCTGGGGGTCCAGGCCCTGGGGGGGGGCCAGGTCCAGGTCCCCCAGGTCCCGGGACCTGGGGGTCCAGGTCCCGGGACCTGGGGGTCCAGGCCCTGGGGGGGGCCAGGTCCAGGTCCCCCAGGTCCCGGGACCTGGGGGTCCAGGTCCCGGGACCTGGGGGTCCAGGCCCTGGGGGGGGGGCCAGGTCCAGGTCCCCCAGGTCCCGGGACCTGGGGGTCCAGGTCCCGGGACCTGGGGGTCCAGGCCCTGGGGGGGGGGGCCAGGTCCAGGTCCCCCAGGTCCCGGGACCTGGGGGTCCAGGTCCCGGGGCCTGGGGGTCCAGGTCCCCGGGTCCGGGGCCCGGGGGGCCCAGGTCCCGGGACCTGGGGGTCCAGGCCCTGGGGGGGGGGCCAGGTCCAGGTCCCCCAGGTCCCGGGACCTGGGGGTCCAGGTCCCGGGACCTGGGGGTCCAGGCCCTGGGGGGGGGCCAGGTCCAGGTCCCCCAGGTCCCGGGACCTGGGGGTCCAGGTCCCGGGACCTGGGGGTCCAGGCCCTGGGGGGGGGGCCAGGTCCAGGTCCCCCAGGTCCCGGGACCTGGGGGTCCAGGTCCCGGGACCTGGGGGTCCAGGCCCTGGGGGGGGGGCCAGGTCCAGGTCCCCCAGGTCCCGGGACCTGGGGGTCCAGGTCCCGGGACCTGGGGGTCCAGGCCCTGGGGGGGGCCAGGTCCAGGTCCCCCAGGTCCCGGGACCTGGGGGTCCAGGTCCCGGGACCTGGGGGTCCAGGCCCTGGGGGGGGGGCCAGGTCCAGGTCCCCCAGGTCCCGGGACCTGGGGGTCGGCCCGCGTCCGGTCCCCAGGTCCCGGGACCTGGGGGTCCAGGCCCTGGGGGGGGGCCAGGTCCAGGTCCCCCAGGTCCCGGGACCTGGGGGTCCAGGTCCCGGGACCTGGGGGTCCAGGCCCTGGGGGGGGGGCCAGGTCCAGGTCCCCCAGGTCCCGGGACCTGGGGGTCCAGGTCCCGGGACCTGGGGGTCCAGGCCCTGGGGGGGGGGGCCAGGTCCAGGTCCCCCAGGTCCCGGGACCTGGGGGTCCAGGCCCTGGGGGGGGGCCAGGTCCAGGTCCCCCAGGTCCCGGGACCTGGGGGTCCAGGTCCCGGGACCTGGGGGTCCAGGCCCTGGGGGGGGGGCCAGGTCCAGGTCCCCCAGGTCCCGGGACCTGGGGGTCCAGGTCCCGGGACCTGGGGGTCCAGGCCCTGGGGGGGGGCCAGGTCCAGGTCCCCCAGGTCCCGGGACCTGGGGGTCCAGGCCCTGGGGGGGCCAGGTCCAGGTGCCCAGGTCCCGGGACCTGGGGGTCCAGGTCCCGGGACCTGGGGGTCCAGGCCCTGGGGGGGGGGCCAGGTCCAGGTCCCCCAGGTCCCGGGACCTGGGGGTCCAGGCCCTGGGGGGGGGCCAGGTCCAGGTCCCCCAGGTCCCGGGACCTGGGGGTCCAGGTCCCCGGGACCTGGGGGTCCAGGCCCTGGGGGGGGGCCAGGTCCAGGTCCCCCAGGTCCCGGGACCTGGGGGTCCAGGCCCTGGGGGGGGGCCAGGTCCAGGTCCCCCAGGTCCCGGGACCTGGGGGTCCAGGTCCCGGGACCTGGGGGTCCAGGCCCTGGGGGGGGGGGCCAGGTCCAGGTCCCCCAGGTCCCGGGACCTGGGGGTCCAGGCCCTGGGGGGGGGCCAGGTCCAGGTCCCCCAGGTCCCGGGACCTGGGGGTCCAGGTCCCGGGACCTGGGGGTCCAGGCCCTGGGGGGGGGGCCAGGTCCAGGTCCCCCAGGTCCCGGGACCTGGGGGTCCAGGTCCCGGGACCTGGGGGTCCAGGCCCTGGGGGGGGGGCCAGGTCCAGGTCCCCCAGGTCCCGGGACCTGGGGGTCCAGGTCCCGGGACCTGGGGGTCCAGGCCCTGGGGGGGGGGGCCAGGTCCAGGTGCCCAGGTCCCGGGACCTGGGGGTCCAGGCCCTGGGGGGGGCCAGGTCCAGGTGCCCCAGGTCCCGGGACCTGGGGGTCCAGGTCCCGGGACCTGGGGGTCCAGGCCCTGGGGGGGGGGGCCAGGTCCAGGTCCCCCAGGTCCCGGGACCTGGGGGTCCAGGTCCCGGGACCTGGGGGTCCAGGCCCCTGGGGGGGGGCCAGGTCCAGGTCCCCCAGGTCCCGGGACCTGGGGGTCCAGGCCCCGGGACCTGGGGGTCCAGGCCCTGGGGGGGGGCCAGGTCCAGGTCCCCCAGGTCCCGGGACCTGGGGGTCCAGGCCCTGGGGGGGGCCAGGTCCAGGTCCCCCAGGTCCCGGGACCTGGGGGTCCAGGTCCCGGGACCTGGGGGTCCAGGCCCTGGGGGGGGGCCAGGTCCAGGTCCCCCAGGTCCCGGGACCTGGGGGTCCAGGTCCCGGGACCTGGGGGTCCAGGCCCCTGGGGGGGGGCCAGGTCCAGGTCCCCCAGGTCCCGGGACCTGGGGGTCCAGGCCCTGGGGGGGGGCCAGGTCCAGGTCCCCCAGGTCCCGGGACCTGGGGGTCCAGGTCCCGGGACCTGGGGGTCCAGGCCCTGGGGGGGGCCAGGTCCAGGTCCCCCAGGTCCCGGGACCTGGGGGTCCAGGTCCCGGGACCTGGGGGTCCAGGCCCGGCCTGGGGTCCGGCCCTGGGGGGGCCAGGTCCAGGTCCCCCAGGTCCCGGGACCTGGGGGTCCGGCCCGGGGGCCGTCCGGTCCCCCAGGTCCCGGGACCTGGGGGTCCAGGCCCTGGGGGGGGCCAGGTCCAGGTCCCCCAGGTCCCGGGACCTGGGGGTCCAGGTCCCGGGACCTGGGGGTCCAGGCCCTGGGGGGGGGGGGCCAGGTCCAGGTCCCCCAGGTCCCGGGACCTGGGGGTCCAGGCCCTGGGGGGGGCCAGGTCCAGGTCCCCCAGGTCCCGGGACCTGGGGGTCCAGGTCCCGGGACCTGGGGGTCCAGGCCCCGGGGGGGGGGGGGGCCAGGTCCAGGTCCCCCAGGTCCCGGGACCTGGGGGTCCAGGTCCCGGGACCTGGGGGTCCAGGCCCTGGGGGGGGGCCAGGTCCAGGTCCCCCAGGTCCCGGGACCTGGGGGTCCAGGTCCCGGGACCTGGGGGTCCAGGCCCTGGGGGGGGGCCAGGTCCAGGTCCCCCCGGTCCCGGGACCTGGGGGTCCAGGTCCCGGGACCTGGGGGTCCAGGCCCTGGGGGGGGGGCCAGGTCCAGGTCCCCCAGGTCCCGGGACCTGGGGGTCCAGGTCCCCGGGACCTGGGGGTCCAGGCCCTGGGGGGGGGGCCAGGTCCAGGTCCCCCAGGTCCCGGGACCTGGGGGTCCAGGTCCCGGGACCTGGGGGTCCAGGCCCTGGGGGGGGGCCAGGTCCAGGTCCCCCAGGTCCCGGGACCTGGGGGTCCAGGTCCCGGGACCTGGGGGTCCAGGCCCTGGGGGGGGGGGCCAGGTCCAGGTCCCCCAGGTCCCGGGACCTGGGGGTCCAGGTCCCGGGACCTGGGGGTCCAGGCCCTGGGGGGGGGCCAGGTCCAGGTCCCCCAGGTCCCGGGACCTGGGGGTCCAGGCCCTGGGGGGGGGCCAGGTCCAGGTCCCCCAGGTCCCGGGACCTGGGGGTCCAGGTCCCGGGACCTGGGGGTCCAGGCCCTGGGGGGGGGGGGCCAGGTCCAGGTCCCCCAGGTCCCGGGACCTGGGGGTCCAGGTCCCTGGGGGGGCCAGGTCCAGGTCCCCCAGGTCCCGGGACCTGGGGGTCCAGGTCCCGGGACCTGGGGGTCCAGGCCCTGGGGGGGGGGGGCCAGGTCCAGGTGCCCAGGTCCCGGGACCTGGGGGTCCAGGCCCTGGGGGGGGGCCAGGTCCAGGTCCCCCAGGTCCCGGGACCTGGGGGTCCAGGTCCCGGGACCTGGGGGTCCAGGCCCTGGGGGGGGGGCCAGGTCCAGGTCCCCCAGGTCCCGGGACCTGGGGGTCCAGGTCCCGGGACCTGGGGGTCCAGGCCCGGGGGGGGGGGGGCCAGGTC
Organism: Cricetiscus sungorus; assembly: GCA_030556225.1. Taxonomy (NCBI): domain Eukaryota; kingdom Metazoa; phylum Chordata; class Mammalia; order Rodentia; family Cricetidae; genus Cricetiscus; species Cricetiscus sungorus. The sequence goes on along the minus strand of JANBXA010000642.1, from coordinate 40,874,287 downwards.
CAGGTCCCCCAGGTCCCGGGACCTGGGGGTCCAGGTCCCGGGACCTGGGGGTCCAGGCCCTGGGGGGGACAGGTCCAGGTCCCCCAGGTCCCGGGACCTGGGGGTCCAGGCCCGGGGGGCCAGGTCCAGGTCCCCCAGGTCCCGGGACCTGGGGGTCCAGGTCCCGGGACCTGGGGGTCCAGGCCCTGGGGGGGGGGCCAGGTCCAGGTCCCCCAGGTCCCGGGACCTGGGGGTCCAGGCCCTGGCCTGGGGGCAGGTCCAGGTGTCCAGGTCCAGGGACCTTGGGTCCAGGTCCAGGACCTGGGGTCCAGGTCCAGGACCTGGGGTCCAGGCCCTGGGGTCCAGGCCCTGGGGTCCAGGTCCAGGTGTCCAGGACCCGGTACCTGGGGTCCAGGTCCCAGGACCTGGGAGTCCAGGCCCTGGGGGCCAGGTCCAGGTTGCCCAGGTCCCGGGACCTGGGGGTCCAGGTCCCGGGACCTGGGGGTCCAGGCCCTGGGGGGGGCCAGGTCCAGGTGCCCAGGTCCCGGGACCTGGGGGTCCAGGTCCCAGGACCTGGGGGTCCAGGCTCTGTGGTCTAGGTCCAGGTGTCCAGGTGCAAGACCTGGTGTCCAAATCCAGGACCTGGGGTCCAGGACCTGGGGACCAGGACCTGGGGTCCAGGACCTGGGGTCCAGGTCCAGGTGCCCAGGTCCCGGACCTGGGGTCCGTTCCAGGTCCCCAGGTCCGGGACCTGGGGGTCCAGGCCCTGGGGTCCAGGCCCTGGGGTCCAGGTCCAGGTGCCCAGGTCCCGGGACCTGGGGTCCAGGTCATGGGACATGGGGGTCCAGGCCCTGGGGTCCAGGTCCGGGTGCCCAGGTCCCGGGACCTGGGGGTCCACGTCCCGGGACCTGGGGGTCCAGGCCCTGGGGGGGGCCAGGTCCAGGTGCCCAGGTCCCGGGACCTGGGGGTCCAGGTCCCGGGACCTGGGGGTCCAGGCCCTGGGGGGGCCAGGTCCGGTGTCCAGGTCCCGGGACCTGGGGGTCCAGGTCCCGGGACCTGGGGGTCCAGGCCCTGGGGGGGGGCCAGGTCCGGGTGCCCAGGTCCCGGGACCTGGGGGTCCAGGTCCCGGGACCTGGGGGTCCAGGCCCTGGGGGGGCCAGGTCCAGGTGCCCAGGTCCCGGGACCTGGGGGTCCAGGTCCCGGGACCTGGGGGTCCAGGCCCTGGGGGGGGGCCAGGTCCGGGTGTCCAGGTCCCGGGACCTGGGGGTCCAGGTCCCAGGACCTGGGGGTCCAGGCCCTGGGGTCCAGGTCCAGGTGTCCAGGTCCAACTGGGGTCCAGGTCCCGGGACCTGGGGGTCCAGGCCCTGGGGGGTCCAGGTCCGGGTGTCCCAGGTCCCGGGACCTGGGGGTCCAGGTCCCGGGACCTGGGGGTCCAGGCCCTGGGGTCCAGGGTCGTGTCCAGGTCCAGGGACCTGGGGTCCAGGCCCTGGGGTCTAGGTCCAGGTGTCCAGGTCCCCGGACCTGGGGTCCTGGTCCCAGGACCTGGGATCCTGGTCCCGGGACCTGAGGGTCCAGGTCCTGGGGTCCAGGTCCAGGTGTCCAGGTGCAAGACCTGGGGTCCAGGTCCAGGACCTGGGGGTCCAGGACCTGTGGTTTATGTCCAGGTGTCCAGGTGCAAGACCTGGGGACCAGGTCCAGGACCTGGGGTCCAGGCCCTGTGGTCCAGGTCCGGGTGTCCAGGTCCTGAGACCTGGGGTCCAGGTCCCGGGCACTGGGGGTCCAGGCCCTGGGGTCCAGGTCCGGGTGTCCAGGTCCAGGGACCTGGGGTCCAGGTCCCGGGACCTGGGGGTCCAGGCCCTGGGGTCCAGGTCCGGTTGTTCAGGTCCAGGGACCTGGGGTCCAGGTCCTGGGACCTGGGGGTCCAGGCCCTGGGGTCCAGGTCCGGTTGTCCAGGTCCAGGGACCTTGGGTCCAGGTCCCGGGACCTGGGGGTCCAGGCCCTGGGGTCCAGGTCGGGTGTCCAGGTCCAGGGACCTGGGGTCCAGGTCCCGGGCTCCGGGCGTCCAGGCCCCGGGGTCTAGGTCCGGGTGTCCAGGTCCAGGGGCCTGGGGTCCAGGTCCCGGGGCCCGGTGGTCCAGGCCCTGGGGTCCAGGTCCGGGTGTCCATGTCCAGGGACCTGGGGGTCCAGGTCCCGGGCCCTGGGGGTCCAGGCCCTGGGGGGGGCCAGGTCCAGGTTTCCAGGTCCAGGTCCTGGGGTCCAGGTCCCGGGACCTGGGGGTCCAGGCCCTTGGGTGCAGGTCTTGGTGTCCAGGGCCAGGTCCTTGGGTCCAGGTCCCGGGACCTGGGGGTCCAGGCCCTTGGGTCCAGGTCCGGGTGTCCAGGTGTGGGACCTGGGGTCCAGGACCTGGGGTTCAAGACCTGGGGTTCAGGTTCAGGACCTGGGGTCCAGATCCAGGTCCTGGGGTCCAGGACCTGGGGACCAGGACCTGGGGTCCAGGACCAGGTGTCCAGGTCCAGGACCAGGTGTCCAGGTCCTGGACCTGGGGTCTAGGTCCAGGTGTCCAGGTCCTGGACCTGGACCCAAGGTCCTTGACATGGACACCTGGACCTGGACCCCAGGTCTGGACCTGGACATGTAGTCCTGGACCTGACGTCCTGGACCTGGACCTGAAGTTCTGGTCCTGGACCTGAGGTCCTGGACCTGTACCTGTGGTCCTGGACCTGGACCTGGACCTGGACCTGTTGTCCTGGATCTTGACCTGGTGTTCTGGACCTAGACCTGGGGTCCATGACCTGGACCTGGGGTCCTGGACCTGTACCTGGAACTGGGGTCCTCTACTTGGACCTTGGGTCCTGGACCTGGACCTGAGATCCTGGACCTGGTCCTGATGTACTGGACCTGATGTCCTGGACCTGGACCTGTAGTCCTGGACCTCACCTGAGGTCCTGTCCTGGACCTGGCGTCCTGGACCTGGACCTGAGGACCTGGACCTGGACCTGAGGTCCTGGACCTGGACCTGAGGTCCTGGACTTCAGGTCCTTGACCTGGACCTGGACCTCAGGTCCTGGATCTGGACCTGAGGTTCTTGACCAGAGCACAAATAAAATGGAAATAAATTAAAATATATAAATAAATCGAACGCAAACCAAGTGGAAATGCATTCATTCATGCCACCATTCAAAAATTAGTAAAAGCCTAGAGATGGTGGTGCAGGATTCCCACGGTAGAGGTGGGGTGGGGGAAGGGGAAGGAATCCTCAAAGCGTGCGACAACATTTGACACAGTTAGGACCTGGGCTTTAATTATCCCAACAGTCTACACCACCACCGCCACCACCACCACCACCCGCTGCCGCCGCCACAGCAGCCACCACCACCACCACCACCACCACCACCACCACCACCAACCCCTGTCCTTGAGAGTATTACCATTCCCAAAAAACTCTGTCTGAGTGTTTTTTTTTTTCCATCTTATCTTATTTTGTTTTTGTGTATTTATTTGTGTTGTTGTTTTTTGTTTGTTTGTTTTTAGTTATTTGGCAGGCAGGAAAAATGTGGAGCATGTGGGGTGGGGGGGAGGGGCTTGTGAATACAGCTACCTCACAGGACCGTGATTTCTCAAATATTCCCACTGTAATCCTGTCCCGAAACTGAAAACTTGCAATTGGCTTAGACAGATGTCAAGTTAAGAAAGAGCACTGGCTGCTCTGTCAGTTCAACCCCTCCTCATGTCCTCCGTGGGCACCAGACATTCCCACTTGGTTCACAAGACTGACAAGCAGACAGGCAGATAAACGTAGTACACTTCCTCCCCACCACCACCACCCCCCACACACACACACACCCCACACCCTTCCTGAAGACAGCAGCAATAAGTGGTTGGGGACTTGAGGGAGCAAGTATCTAGATCCAATGAAAATAAAACTCAATAAACAAGTGAGATTTTTTTTCTTGCTTTACTTATTTCTTTATTTAATTACTTGTTTGCATTATTGAGTATACAGTGAAAGAGATCACCATTTGGTGACCGTTGCCATTTAACAAAGTTACAAACACGACAGCATTGCAGACAGACTACACTTGTCCAGCACATTTTTTTTTTTAAGTTTCATTCCTACCTAATATTTCTCGACAGTTCCACTTGTGAAATTTTGTAGAGGACAAAAACTCGTATGATGGTACCCTAGGCTCTTTAAACAAAATAATTCTTTGGGACCGGGATATCCACCTCAACCTCCCTAAGGACACAGGTTAGAGATGGAGGGGGCGGGGGTGGGGATAAACAGTATTGTCCATAAACTAAGCAAAACTCTGCTTGCTCCCTAGAAGTCCTATCTCACACACACCCCCACCCCGAGATCATGCATTTGCAATCAAGGTCTCCATTCATTCCCTTGAGAGGGACTCGCCAGGTGTTTCATTAACATATGACTGGTGTTGCCAGGCAGCGATAATAGTGCACATATGCGTTTAATCCCAGCCTCACTCACTGGGCTCTGCCGAGCCAGCCTGGGAAAACACAGCGAGTTTCATGACAGCCAAGGCTACACCACATAGAAACCGCCATCTGAAAACAAAAACAAACAAACAAACAAACAAAAAAACAACGACAAAAGCATCTAATGACCGGTGTGTGTATGTCTATTGTCAGACTCATCAACCCTCAGATCGTGGCAGTCTTCTCCTTCTCTCCCCACAGCCTCTTAGAATCTGTATCTATCATGGGAGCAAAGCAGCAGGAAGTCTTCCTTCTTTTGCATGGTGCAGACGACGGGGCTGGTGTATCTATAGTCCCACAGGCTGGTGGATCTCTCTCTCTCTCTCTCTGATCAAACACAAGAAAAGAAGAGAAATGAATGGATTGCTTTATTCAAACATTTTCAGAGACTATGATGATTCAATAGTGAATATTTAATTCTTTCTGGTGTGCAGGAGCTTCCTCACCACAGTGCTGCCACCCACACTCCCTCTGTGCATGCATGTGGATGGATGTGCTTCTGTCTGTCATATCCCTCCATCTGTCTCTTCAACAAGAAGGATGCAAACAAACAAAACAATGAACCAGCGAACCAACCAAACAACCAGATCAAACGGAATGTTTGTAGCCCGGGGTGTGTGCCAACACTCACATTTTAGCCCTAGCAAGTCCTTCTTGACCAGATATGTCTCCAGGATAGCAAGGCAGGGCTAGCTAGCTCGTGAGGCAGACAGACAGACAGACAGACAGACAGACAGACAGACAGACAGACAGGAAAATTGACAATATTAACCCATACTACCTCTAAATAAAGAAATAAGGAAGGAAGGAAAGAAGGAAAGAAGGAAGGAAAGAAGGAAAGAAGGAAGGAAGGAAGGAGGCAGGCAGGCAGGCAGGCAGGCAGGCAAACCAACAAGCTTTTCACAGATTCAGGGCTTCCAAAACCCTGTGTCCAAGGAACCCCCCCAAAACAAAACAAAACAAAACAAAACCCACAAAAAATTACCACTGCCACCACCACCACCACCAACACCACCACCACCACCACCACAACAACAACAATAAGGCAGTTAAGAGGTAGATCCTTCCTGAGTTCAATTCCCTAGGATATGATGCCCTCTTCTGGTATAAAGTTGTACGTACATACACATTAAAAAACAGACGGATGAAGAAAATGAAAGAACGAATAGACAAGACAGAAAAAGAAATACATGAACGAATGAACAAAAAAATTGTGAAGACCCGCTCCCCCGCAGACCTCCTCGAAAATAAAAAAGAGCCTTGCCTTCATGTATTCAGGGTTCACCTACATTTAAAAATAAGTAAATAAATAAATAAAAAGAATAATAAACTGCACAGGGACATCTGCTCACGTTTTACATTTATACGTACGCATAAAAATATTGATGTATGGAAATAGATGAATGTTAAAGCATCTCCAGATATATATATATATATATATATATATATATATATATATATATTTAAGAGAGAGGAAGAAAAAGAAAAAGAAAAAGGAAGAGACAGAAAGAGCAAAAGGGAGAAAGAAAAAGATACTCATACAAAGACTCACATAAAGATAAAACAATAAAAAGATGGGGTACACACAGACAACTGGTCGACCTCCAAAGTGTGCACGACAGGGACAACTGGTCGACCTACACACACAAGCACGCATGCACGCACGCACGCACACAAAGAGACAACTGGTCGACCTCATTAAAAAAAAAATATATATATATATATACATATATATATATATATACACAAAGACCCACATAAATATAAAACAAAAAGTTGGGGTACACATACAGACAACTGGTCGACCTCCCCACACACCACACCACACCACCACCACCCCCAAAGAACACACACACACACGGGGGGTATGCGTGTGTATACGGTATACAATTATATATATATATAATATAATAATAAAAAAAAAAAAAAAAAAAAAAAAAAAGAGTCTAACGGGACATCTGGTCGACCTGGCCACAGTGCAGCCATATCGGCATATCGGGACATCTGGTCGACCCCCCTGACTCTGCGGGGGTGGGGGAAGAATGCGCGTAGGCGTCGGGAGTACTGGTCTACCTCGACTCTTTGGAAAGAAGGGGGAGGGAAAAAAAGTGTAGCGCCCAGCCTCCCCCAACCTCTTCTCGCCCTAGCACACAGTGCCATGGCGCTAGTAGAGGAGAATCGGCGGAGAGAAGGAGAGACTCCCTCCAAGCCACTCCCTCCCGGGAAAAGGGAGCGAGTGGAGGAGCCGGCCTTGGCGCACACGAAGAGGAGCAAGTCTCCTCTTTCTCTCCCGCCCCCCTCCTTTCTCGGG
>JANBXA010000642.1:40802500-40862500 GCA_030556225.1 Cricetiscus sungorus | reverse complement strand
AGCTATATATCATCAACTGTAGCAGCATAAATAAATAATAAATAAGAGTTCTTAACAAACAAGACAGAACAAATATAACTTACAAAGAGATGACAGGGATCAGGCCTCCTTAGTATTTTAACATGCTTTATTTTTGTTCAAGTTTTACCTGCCAAATGAACATGAATTAGTTACCAAACCAGTGCCAGAAAATCCACTAGGTCTCTAGGTGTTCAAAAACCACCCAGAGAAACAAATCAGTAGTTCTCCTATATACAAATGACAAAGGCAATGTAAAGAATTCAGAGAAACAACACCTGTTGCTATAGACACAAATAATATGAAATATCTTGGGGTAAATCAGTTTTTACATAGAGGTTTTCTCTTTATTGTTTTAGAACTAATCATGGAGTCTCTCTGTAGACCAGACTGGCCTTGAACTCGCAGAGATCTCAATGCCTCTGCCCACCAGCAACACCTGGCAATAATGACAATCTTTCCAAAAGCAATCCACAAATTCAATACAATGCCCATAAAAATCCCAACTCAAGTCTTCGCAGACCTCCAATGAACAATAATCAACTTCATATGGGAAAACAAAAAACCAAGGATAGCTAAAACTTTTCACCTACACTAAGGGAAATTTCAAAGTAATCACTAGCCCTGAATTCTTGCTCTAGTATAGAGCTAATATCATAAAAAAGGCATGATAGTAGCATAAAAACAGATACTTGGATCAATGGAATCGAGTTGACAATTGTGACATTAATCCATACACCTACAAACATCTAGTTTTTGACAAACATCTAGCCAAAATTGTACAATTGGGAACAAGAAATCACGTTCAACAAACAGTACCAGCATAAATAGATATTGCCATGTAGATGAATACAAATAGATCCATATTTATCATCCAGCACAAAACTGAAGTCCAGTGGATCAAAGACCTCAACATAAAGCAAATTTTGTAAAACCTGATAGAAGATAAAGTGGGAAGTAGCCTTGAACACATTGTTACAGAAGACTATTTCCAGCAACTCAAAGGGTTTTGCAGGCAAGCAGGCCTGCAAACACCAACACTCAATAAATGATAAAATTAGGTTATAAAACAGGTTGGCCAGCAGCTTCCTGTCTGTTCACACTCACCTGCTTTTGAAACTTCATATTGAGTTGCTACAGTAGCATACCCATGTATCTTACCTTCTACATTGTCCTGGAAGTTATCCTTACTGATGGTATTGCACAATTGCGATATGCTCCCTGAGAGACCTGCACACACCATTCATGAGCCTTAAGTTTTCATGAAGCTCTGGGTAGAATCAGGTGCTGCCTAACATGTTTGTCAAATATTACTGACTGGTGGCATACTTTGATAACCTCTGTTGACGACATTGACTGAAAGGCAAAGGAGATCTCACTGTCATTGCTTACTGTGATCACATGAACAGAGGAGGGAGGGTTTTACTAACTTTAACTTCAGTACTTGAAAATATCTCCTGGGCTAGGTGTGGTGTTCACACCTTAATCTAAGCACACAGGAGGGTGAGGCAGGCAGATATCTGATTTGCAGGTAAGCCTGGTGTACTTAGTGAGTTCCAGAAAGGCCACAGATACAAACAAACAAACAGACAGACAAACAAAACAAAACAACAACAACACAAACAAAAAAGCTTCAAGGTGGTGCCTAGTGATGCAGGTGTTATACCAATACTAAGGAACAGACCATTCTTGGAATAAAAGTGCTAGCATCTTAATTGTGTTCATAGAACCCATGTTAGAAGTGAAAAGACTCCTGCATTTGTTGTCTGACCTGGGTGATACACACCCAGGACCATGCCCTCATGCATTTATAGTTACTTAAGTAATTAATCAAGGGTCCCAGAACAGAAATGTGCTCTACATTTTTAAATTTAGTTTACACAGAATCATGTGTAAACATGGTCCCAATCCACTTGGATACTAGCATTGAGGAGACAAAGACAGGAGGTTCAAGGTCAGCCTGGTCGTGGATAGCTAAGAGCTACACAAGCTGAACCTCAACCAACAAATTAAAATAAACAAAGGGAGTGGCTCAATTAAAGAGTAGAATCTAAAGATGGTGTTTTGGTGACATCTACTGGCAAATCCATCTTCCTGCATTTCTCATGGTGAAATAAAGTGGTTCACAGAAATGTTATTGGTCAATAATAATAAAAAAGACAATCTTATAATGGCCAACAGAGCAAGTTTTAGGATGGCCAGTGCTACACAGAGAAACACTGTCTCAGAAACAAAACAAAACAAAACCCCAGGAAATTGGCATGGGGGTCTCAGCCATAGTTATGTCTGGAGTAAGTCAGAGTTACAGAACTAATACTTTATATACTTATTTATATTTTAATTTAAATACATGGTGTAACCCTGCACTCCTCTTCCATCTCCTGGACTCTGCCCACACCTGGCATGCTTGTGGTGCACCCACTAATACAAACAAACAGAACAGTCACAGACATAAAATAATAAAGTGAGGGAGAGAGGGGGGGAGAGAAAGCACAGATGGGGGACACATCTAAGTTTCAACCAACTTACAAAAACATTCCTTGGGCAGAAAACCCAGTATTCCTCTTTACTCAACCAGAGTCACAAAGTGTCAGAATCAGGCAGCCAATCAGAATTACCTGCAACCAGTTACCATAGAAATGACCTCATTTGCATGGGAAAGAGTTGCTTGATGGGAAATAGTATGCAAAGTTGCTCACCATAACTGAACAGAACTCCTTCTACATGGATTCTTATAGAACAGCACAGTCTCTGCAAACTAGTTCTAGCTAAACCTTTTATGCTATAAATGTTTTAACAATGGGTTTGTCTTGTCCACTAGTTTAGCAGGTTGCCAGTTCTTTTTCCCTGAATATAAGATATTTCCTCCATGTATTCGTTACTATTTCTTAGGCTGTCTGTGGGCCAGGTTGATCTAAACTCAGTGATGCAACTGCCTCCCGGGTGCTGCGGAATTTAAGGTATGGGAGACCATTCTCTGGCTGTTTTAGTGGTAGTGTGCTTTGGATTCCAAAATGTTCTGTGGCAGTCATGCATTTTAAATGTCTCTGTTGAAGTTAAAATGTACGAGCCACCATAATCTGGCTACATTAAAAAAAAATTAAGATTCATTTAATTTATATTTATGTGAATCAGTGTGAAGATGTCAGGACCCCCTGGATCTGGAGAAAAAGACAGTTGTAACTACCATGCTATGTATGTAGTGGGATTTGAACCCAGGTAGTCCAGAAGAGCAACCAATGCTGTTAATCATTAAGCCATCTCTCCAGGTGTTTAGATTTTTATATTAAAATTTTCATCACTTTTATTCTTATTTGCCTGGTTGCTTGTGTTTCTAAGTTTGTCATGAATGCTCTCTCAGATTGAAGAAGTTTAGTTTTACACTATGCACACTGAAAATATGCAAAGTATAATATTTTCAATGACATGTTCATCTTGATTACCAATTGCTGGAAATTTATTTTGGAACAAGTTTCTTTTGTGTATATTTAGCCTGGAGTTATTTACATAGACCAGGATGTTCTGCCTGCCTCTGCCCTCCTCTTGGAGTTCTCCAAATAATAGTGGGCATAACCATAGCAGGCAGCTTCTTCTTGGTATTCTATAATCACAAATAATCATGTTCCTAATAGCTCATTATAAAATATATCATTTGTTTGTGGGGTTCAGGCTAATGCCTGAATTTCTACCATGACATCTGACAGGGCTTAGAAAGTAAGAAGAGCCGAGTATTTGGAGAACAGTGTCTCGTTGGACTAGACAGAGGACAATGACCTGAGCTCTGCAATGATATTCAGTGACCTGGATACGCTAGCATTATCATTGGTCTGAAAGACCTTTAGACTTTTGTCATGTAAAAGAATGAGCATAAATCTCAATAGAGAACAAGTGTGCCCTTCTGTTATTACTAAGGCTGAGAAACGGACCAAGGCAAATGTGGGAGAAGACACTGATCAGGTGCACTAAATTATTACTTCCACAAGGTGGCACTCTACACCTGGTATGCATGTCCTCATTTCCGCAGGACAAGGACATGATGAACTTTGGCCAGGAGATGGTGCAACAAAACTACACTTCTGTTTCCTTGCATAAATTTTGATCATAATCTCCCACTCCCCCAACCAATAGCATAGGAAAACTCAGGGAACCCCACAGGAGAGGCGCTGGAAAATAGTTTATAAGGCTGAGGGAATAGTAGACACACATACGCACACACACACACACACACACACACACACACACACACACACACACACACACACAGAGGTGCATGCACTGGCCCTCTCAAGAAACATGAGCCCTGCAACATTTCTACTGTGTCTCTGTTGAGGGCAATCCATTTCATAATGCCACATGAGGAATATCCCATATGTGGCATCATGTGAGTAGGTCAGGAAGTTCCAGGTTTGGGAGAATTTAGAAATGATCCTCTGCTCAGGCAGAGCCCTTGCCCAGCATGTGGGGATCCAAAGTTGTTCCTAACAATATAAACAATAACAATAATAAACTTCTTTCTAGTTTCCTCCAAAGTCCACAGTGACCTGGCTCTATCTTCAGGACCCAACATGGCCTCTTTAACCTGTGAGAAGGGAATCTAACTTGGTGACTCAGTACCACAGGTCCAGGGTGACAGTCATCACCCAATCCAGTGTAACTTACATGGGAGATTGGTTCCACTCATGTCACCAAGCAAAGCCCAGGCCCTAGGGCCAGCATGGACGATAGTGTGGCAAGCATGTCTCCCATGTACAGCAGAGGCTGCCTCTGGGCTGATTGTCCTCACACTCCAAGACTCACAGTGGGTATGGATCCCAAGGAGCAGCCCAACAAACTGTCAGCCATTTGTCAGGTTGTAAGCATTCGGTGTGCCAGGGTTATACTGTGATGAAGTAGTGTGTAGGGTAGGTGCCCCTCATGCTTGCTCTGGCTTGAGTGTTTACTTTTCCATGAGAGGTATGACTCTGTGCATATCTGCGGCCTATATTATCATTCCCATCCTACCTAAGGTCTCTTGGAAATACTGCAATATCTTTGGTGCTTCAACAACTCCTGCCCACCCTTTGTGGAGTTTCATGGCCCTCCACTTGTCATGTAAAGATTTCTGTTTTTCTTTACCCAGTGTTTTGCATTATGTGAGACAGAATCTCATCCAAAGGCAGCCCCCATTAAATAAATCCCCTCTTATTTATTCCACACAGAAGGGAGTAGAGAGTATTCAGGTTTTGTTTATGTTGCCATTTCCTAATAATCATAGGGCAGGTTCCAGGGAGAGGAGGAGTTTAAATGCATCCTCCAGAATTATGTGACATTTTAACACATTCCTACATGTCTTACAAAGGCAAACTCATATTATCATTGAGTTTGTCTGTATACCAAAGAAGAAAGGATTGGCATGGGGCTTTCCCTTTCACTATCATCCCAACAGTACTTCATCCAAGCCTGAGCTTTTTCTCTTCAGATTGTTTTTGGATTCACTTCCTTCCTGAAAGAGTGTACAGAGGCTCTGCCATTCCTGCGCTGGAGACACTGCAGGTACCCAGCAACACCATGCTCACTGAATATACACAAAAAAGTGTCTATGAGCAAGATGACATCTGTATTATGCACAGGCTGCCCAGTGGACTGAACACAATCAAAGCAAGCAAGTATGAAATTTCCTTCTTTTCTAACCTGCATGACAGAAACCAAATATAAACTGATGTTAATGAGCAGAAATTCCTTGAATCTTTATGCAAATGAGGGATTGTTTCCATATAGCTTTGAGAGTGTGAATTGTAGCTGGAACCTACCTCGTAGTCCATCTGAAAAATAGAAGGATCAACTAGGTTAAGTAATAGTGCTGAAATTCTTGTCTATGCATATAGCTTTTCCTCTTTCTATTAAAGATACATAGACAGTTATTGTAGATGTGTTCCCACACATGAGATGTTCAGTCAGGTGGATCTTCATGAGTTCATTGGCAGCCTAGGCTATATATTGCCTAGTCAATTTAGTCTATTTAGTAAGACTGTCTCAAAAAAAAAAGAAACAAACAAACAAACAAAAAACAAAAATGCTACCCACAAAGGGGGCATCATGATGGGAACTTTTAATGACAGTGCCTAGAGGTGAAGCCACTTGGATAACTGTGAGTCTGAGGCCAGCATGGTTTACATACTTTATGAGTACCAGGACTGCATGGAGGGACCTTGTTTCAAACAACAAGAAAGTTACCAAAAAAAAAGCATAACACATGGACCCACATATAAGAATGGTTTATTATATTATAAAAATATAATACTCAGCACTTTTGAAAGCTTCGCTTTTATTTTATGTGTATTGGCATTTTACCTGAAAGTCTGTCTATACAGCAAATGCTTGCAGTACCTATAGACGCCACAAGATGGCAAAATATCCCCTAGAATTGGAGTTAAACCAGGCTGTGAACTGGTACTCTGCAAGAGCAATCATACAGTGAACATTTTACCAATGCATGTAGTAACATGCCCAAATGTTACATCTTTTGTTCTTTGGATGACAAGTGTTAAGATTCCAAGCTCAGTGTTCCTTGCTGTGTAATTCAGCACACGTTATCATTTCTAAGGGAAGCAGAGCATTCATTAACCATTTGAGCAATGGGCCCATACACATCATATACATTGAGCACATGTACCTTTCAGACATTAATAGTTCCTATCTACGTGGAAAGATGCTGATGTTTATATAACTGTCAATACCAGGTGAACCTTTTTTATTTTAAGTATTGTGTTAGTCCAGTTTTATATGACTATTTTTTTTTAATTGTTATATGAGATAATTTTATTCCTGGAAGGGTGTCCCAAGTTCAGTCAGAGGTGAGGGCTGCAAGCCTCAAGCAGCAAAATTTTGCATGACTTAATAGTAAATATCCACAGAACCATTAGGCTCCTCTTTTAAAGCCAGAGAAGGACTAGGCAGATACTTCTTTTGGGACATCTGTAAATGATGTAAATAAGATCCCTGTAAATCAGATCTGCTTTGTTTTAGATTTTATAGAAAGTAAAAGTGCAGGTAACATACATGGCTGTAGTTGCTAAGGAGCATCATTCAATAAAATTAAAGCAAGCAATGATGGCTCAATTTTCCAATACTTTAACAAAACCTCTGAAGGACTACACTATAGAAAGGAAAGCTTAAACTAAGACACAAGTGCTTTTTACTAAATAGTAGACACTTAGCCGGACGCTAGTAATGCATGCCTTTAATCTCAGTACTTGGGAGGCAGAGGCAGGTGGATTTCTGTGAGTTCGAGACCAGCATGGTTGAAAAGAGCAAGTTTCAGGACAGTCTCCAAAGCCACAGAGAAACCCTGTCTCAAAAATCAAAATTAAAACCCCAAACCAAACCAAACATAAAAAGGGGCAGACACTTATCAAAGGGATCTAAAAGCCAAAGAGATCTGAGTTATATTTTGCTTTTTGTTTTGTTTTTGTTGTTGTTTTTGTTTTTGTTTTTTGGTGGTTTTGTTGGTGCTAGGTGGTTTTTTGTGGGGTTTCTTTTTTGTTTTGTTTTGTTTAAATTTGGTTTTTGGTTGTTTTGAGGCGGGTTTTCTCTGGAGCTTTGTGTTCTGTCCTGAAACTGACTCTGTAAAGCAGGCTGGCCTTTGCTTGTCTCTCCCTCCCAAGTGCTGGGATTAAAGACACACAGCAGTACCACCCAGCCTGAAGTTATATTTTGGGTGCAGGAGATTTCTTGGCTAGGCAAATGTTCAAGCACATAACACATTTACTCAGCTCTCATTCTGAATGTTTTTTAAGGGTCAGGGGACAATGATGGGGCATGATTCTTTTTTCCAGATTTGTGTGTTCTGACGTGACACCACAGAAGATGGCTTGCCTAATCTGGTGACCATATTCTGGCCCTGCGTGTCACCTTCAACAACAGCAAGGCTCTTGAGTGACCAAGCAGATAACCTAGACATCTCCTAAGTGTTTGTGAACTGTGCCACTATTCTCCTGCTTCTGAGACCAGATTTGAGGACTGTGAAGCCAAGCTATATCCTGTATAAGTGTGAATAAACTGTCCCCTGGGTCACCTGAAGCTTATGAAGGGATCAAGAAAATGACAGCTGACCACTTAGAAAGCCCCTTGCCGGTAGAGAGATTTGAGAGCTGACATCTACAGAGGGGCAAGTCTCAAACCTGAATGTTGAGAACCAGCTAGGCAGAGTCTCATCTACAAGTTCCCTTCCTTAACACAATCCAATTGGCAAGGGTTGAGATGAAGTGTTGTGGAGGGCAGGTCAGCTGGATCTTGGGATGTTTGAGAGGAGATTAACACTCTTCAAATATGAGAGATCAGTGGGACAAGTGACAGAAAGATACAAGAGGTTTTCTTTGGATAACTACATCTGCTGAGCTTGGGGCTTTGCTCATGGAAGTGTGATGTCTCACTGTTTTGATGGAAAGGCCAAGCTGTCCCAAGGACACAACTGGCTGCAGGTCCCTGTCCTCTTTGCTGAAATTTGCAGGCAATCTTCCACACCTTTTCTTCTAGATCCACTGCTGCATCTCAGCTTCATGTGCATGAGGCATGTTCCCTCATGCATGCATGCATGCATTCATTCATTCATTCATTCATTCATTCATTCATTCATTCATTCAATTGTCCTAACATTTTCTCTCATTCTCTCCCTCTATCTTCTCTCATTTTGTGTTTCTCTCGCCCACTCCTCTATTTTCATAAAGACACCTCTCATACCAGTTTAGACACCTCTTGCTCCTAAACTCAAGGGTGGCCTAAACTTATTGATCTCTATAAGACCCAGTTCAGAAATAATGTTGCTATTTCCCTTCACTGGTATAGGGCTTCAATATACAAAAAGATAGAGATCACCAGTCAGACTTCATCAGACCCACGGGTCAAGGAAAATGCTTTAGAGGGAAAAAATTCAGAGATCTCTAGCACATGCATTCCAGGCTGATTATGGGCTGTCAGAATAAGTAGAAAAAGGAGGTGTAGCTTAATAAAGTTGTGTTGCAAGAACCTTGACTCTTTTCTCTTCCTGATCCTTGCTTGTCTTTTCCGTGTTCTTCTAATAGATATTGTACCCAGAAATACCAGTACCACCTGTAAAATAGAATAGGGATTGTGACATGTGGATGCAGACCTAGTGATCTAGCTTTTGTTGGCTGATTGAAGCACCATAGCAGTGATCGACATAATGGCCTCCAGTTGACTGCATGCTGGTTTGTGTATGTATGTGTATTATTTTTCTTTCCCTACATAGCCCAGGCTGACTTCTTACTTTTCACTACTCTTTTCTCAGTCTCACAATTCCAGGTTTGGGCCATCAAACTTTTTCTGGGAATGTTTGCTTTTGATTTTTAAGGTCTTGACTGGGTTCAGGTATCTACAGCCAGACCTGACAATAGTTCTTTACATCTTTACTTCATGGCTGGAATGAGCTCTGCTGAGGCTCTGGGAAAATTTCCATCATTATATACCTGTGATCTCTTAGTACTAACCCCAACCTGTAACAGTTTGAGGATCTTCCCAAAGGGGCTTATTCAGTACAAAGGACTGATGCTTCCTGCTCTGTGTCTTCTACCTAAATTACCAGCATCTTTTATATCTCATTTTATTGAGTGTGCATCATCAGAAAGAATTTTTGGAACGTGACCCTTGAATTCTCCGTAGATAAGAAATTTCTAATAGAGCAGAAAACTGTACCTCTGGCTTTGGATGAAAGAGGTACTCAAGGGCTTCTCCTGTCACCCTGGAGTCTCCTTGAAAGGGCAGCTTGGATTTATATCAGTTGGGGTGGGATATCACAGAAGCACGGGCTCTGTGACATCAGCAGTCCCTTTCAACATTCTATTATATTATCTTGGAGCACAATGGCATCTCCTGTAATGTCACCAGTGTTGTGACAACACCAACTGCCCGTGTGGTATTTGTTCAATGCCTTCACTGTTGACTCATACACAAGTTTGCAAGACTGTGGAACTACTTTGGATAGAGATTGGAGAGTATAAATAAACCAGACAGAGGCAGAAGGAAGCTGGTTTCAGTCACAATATCAAACATTGGAAAATAAGTGGCTATGGGGTAAGAACAATTCTAGGCAGAAAATGGAAAATTAGAGAGTTCTGCTTCATAGTTCTACAAACAACAATAAAAAAGAATCAAAGAAACAGAATTCGCTCACAGTAAAACTTTACCACTTGATTTTTGGCAAACCTTTGTTGGAATGTTTTGCTCTCCGTATCATCTGTGCCCTTTGTGAATATGTTTGGCATTTAATATGCTATTTAGTGTAAGAAGAATTTGTGAGTGCATGAACATTAACAACACATCTTACAATGTGAAAGAACAGGACCAACATCCCAATTCATAGTGAAAAATACATCATTTAAAAATTTGTATTGATGATATGACCTTCCAAAGGTAGTACCACATTGATGACTTATAATGATGTCTTTCTACTTAATGGTGTTCCAATTGAGCAAATTGTTAGATTTCTATTACCAATAAGGTTACATTATATAAAATTTTAGCTTCTTCAATTGGGATTATATTCCAAGGGATGTTGGAGAAAACAAATGCAACATAATATATTGTTTTCTTTTTTAATTTTACATATTTATCCTAATTTCCTATCCCTCCAACCCTCCCTCTGTCCCTCCCTCCCTCCGTCTGTAGCATGTCTGTTTTCCACCAGCCCGTCAGCCTGCTAGCCCACCTGCCCGCCAGCCTGCCTGCCGCCGGTCTGGGCCCACAGCCGCACCAGTCCCAAATAACACTCTGAGACTCTGTATTTGATACAATCCTGTTGGCCAATGACTATCATTGTTAATGGGCTAGCTCTGTCTTAATTATTAACCCATTTATACTTATCTAAGTATTTCCACGTGGTCATCATATCGGGGAGCCACAGCTGGCGTCTTCCTTCCTCCCTGGTCTACATCCTCACTCCTCCTTACCACTTCCTCTTTCCTCCTTGTCTCCTAGCCCCACCTATCTTGCTTTCTCATTGGCCAAATGGTGCTTTATTAATTAACCAGTATGAGAAACATATTTACAGAATAACGTTTCCCATCATCCATCCTTTTCTCCCTCCCTTTTTCCTTCCCTCCAATGCCCCTTGAATATTCTCCTATCCCATCCCCACCCCACACCCCCACTCCACAGGGAGAGTGGTATCTTTCAGGAGGGGTCAACAAAATCTGTCAGGTAATTTGAAGTAGGGACTAGGCCCTCCCTCCTACCTCTAGGTTAATGGAGTATCCCTCCATGGGGTATGTGCTCCCAAAGTTGTTTGTGCACTAGGGATTCATCCTGGTCCCATTGTCAGAGGTCCCTTAGACTTCCCAGGCCTTTTAACTGAGACCCATGTTCAGGGGGTCTGAGTCTGTCCAATGCTGGATTCCCAGGTATCTGTGTGGGTGCCCATTGCCTCCTCCTTGCTCAGGTCAGCTGTCTCTGTGGGTTTCTGTAGCCTGGTCTTGACACCCTCCTTTTTTTATCACTTCCCCCTCTCTGCAACTGGATTCTAGGAGTTCAGCTCAGTGTTTAGCTGTGGGTGTGTTCTTCTGTTTATCTGAACTACTAGATGAGGGCTCTATGATGGTCAATAAGTTAGTTATCAATCTCATTATCAGGGAAGGGCATTTACGGTAGAATTTCTACTATTGCTTAGATTATTAGTTGTGGTCAGTCTTGTAGGTCTCTGGACATTTCTCTAGAGTCAGTTGTTATGAATAGGTTTTCCCTGCTGGTCTGGTCCCACTGCCATGCCAGCCCCAAATAACACACAGAGGCACTGTATTAGATACAATTCTATTGTCCAGTTACTAGTTTCTTATCGGCTAGCTTTATCTTAAATACTAACCCATTCCTATTAATTTAAGAATTTCCATGTGGTCTCATCTTACTGGAGAGAGGGGCTGGCATTCTGCTTTCTCAAGTCACTACATGCTGACTCTCCCTACTACTTCCTTGAATCCTTCTTGTCTCCTAGTCCAGCCTATTTTGCTTTCCTATTGGCCAACAGTGCTTTATTTATTAACCAATAAGAGAAACATATTTACAGAATGACATATCACATCATTCAGTTTTCTCTTCAAACCTATGATGGTTCCCCCTTTTATAGTATCTATCTATCTCTCTTTTTTTCTCATCTATTCCTCCCCTTACTCAATCTTCCTAGTCCTATGTGCTGTCCTCTCCTCCCCTTCTCTTTCTCCTAGCTTCCTCTCTACTCACTACCCCTCATTCCTAATATGCTCAGGAGATCTTGTCCCTTTCCCCTTGTATCCTAGTTTCTCTGGCAGTGTGTATTATAGGCTGTTGATCCTTTGCTCTATGTCTAAAGTCCATATATGAGTGAGTACATACTATGTTTCTCCTTTTGTGACTGGGTTACCTCATTCAGGATGTTTCTTCAAGTTCCATCCATTTGCCTGCAAATTTCAAGATTCCATTTTTTTTCCTGCTGAGTAGTATTCCATTGTGTAGATGTGCCACATCTTCTCTATCCATTCTTCAGTTGAGGGGCATCTAGGTTGCTTCCATGTTCTTGCTATTACAAATAATGTTGCTATGAACATAGTTAAACAGATGTCTTTGTTGTATGGATGTGGATCATTTGGATATAAGCCTAAGAGTGGGATTGCTGGGTCCTTGTGGTAGACTGATTCCCATTTTCCTGAGGAACTGCCATATTGATCTCCAAAATGGCTGTACAAGTTGACACTGTGACCAGCAGTGGAGGAGTGTTCCCTTCTCCACATCCCCTCCAGCATAAGTTGTCATTGATGTTTCTAATTTTAGCAATTCTGGCAGGAGTAACATGGTATCTCAGAACTGTTTTGATTTGCTAGTTTTGATTTCCCTGATAGCTAAGGATGTTGAGCACTTTCATTAGTGTCTTTCAGCCTTTTCTACTTTTTCTATTGAGAATTTTTTATTCAGTTCTGTACCCCATTTTTAAATAGGGTTATTTGGTGTTTTGATGACTAGTTTCTTGAGTTCTTTATATATTTTGGAGATCAGCCCTCTGTCAGATGTGGGCTGCCATTTGGTCTTTCCAACTGTGATTTTTGCCTTAGAAAAGATTCTCAGTTTGAGGAGGTCCCATTAATTGTCGAGCTCAATGTCTGTGCTATGGGAGTTATGTTCAGAAGCCATCTCCTGTACCAAATTGTTGAAGAGTACCTCCTACTTTCTCTTCTAAGAGTTTCAGTGTGGCTGGATTTATGTTGAGGTCTTTGATCCATTTAGACTTGAGTTTTGTGCATGGAGATATGCCGAAGACTGCTCAGTGGGTAATAGGTCTGTGTGGAGACCAAGACTCAGATGACCAGGTCAGGAGAGGCTTTGGCTTGACAGACAGACACAAACACACTTGAGGAGGTTTGCAAACTGCTGCAAAGTTTACCTCAAAGTATCTGGTTTTTATGCAGAAAGAATGGATCTTTGGTCACAGTTTAAAGATAAACAAACATTCTATAAAAATGTCAGCAATTCCTTTTGAAGTATGAGATAGTAAATACATCTAAGCAAGTTCATAAGTGAGAGCCTTTGTCTATTTTGGCCTCCTTGTGGTCAGCATATCAGAGATTTGATTTACTGAGTAATAGAGAAGAATCATTGTCTTTGAACAGTAAACTTTTAATAGCAATGATTCAAGTTAGAGTTTTGTAGTAGCTCCCACAGTAGCCTTGCTGTGGGTAGGCTGATTACAGGCAAGGTCTAATTGTGGGCTGCTTCCTACAGCTTTAACCCTAATTGTTTATCAGGCCTTGGGCTGACACCTGGCACTGTGGGTTTTATGAATGGAGGAACAGAGGTCAACATCCATCTGCTGAATGTTGGTCTATATCTCTTTCAGTTCCTGAAACTATATCTAAGTGTTTTCTAGGCTTCTCTGAATAATTAGTGGAGCTACAGGCTAAAATACCCATGATTAAAAAGCATTATTGTTAACATAGCACAAAACACATCTAGCACCCGTTCCAAATTGCCAGCCAAGTAAGCACCTGCAGGGACCTGGGCCACTTTTCCCCAGGAAGCATAACTACATGTGGTGGGAACCTCTGGACAGGTAGCCATTGAGATTTCTCTCAGCCATTGCTACACTATCTCCACTAGGGCTGGTGTGGCAGAAATACACATAGGTCTATCTGCAGTCTTCTACACACCATCATCCTGTTGTGCCAGAACCATTTGTTGAAGATGCTTTCCTCCTTCCATTCTATACTTTTAGCTGTTTTGTCAAAAATCAGCTGTTTGTAGGTATGTGGGTTAATGTCAGGATTTTTGATTCAATTTCATTGGTGTACCTGTCTATTTTTGTGTCAATACCAAGCTGTTTTTAGGTCCATAGCTCTATAGTAGAGCTTGAAGTCGGGGATGGTGATGCCTTCTGAAGATCCTTTTTTATACAGGATTGTTTTGGCTATCCTGGGTCATTTGTTTTTTCCATATAAAGTTGATTATTATCCTTTCAAGGTCAGTGAAGAATTGTGTTGGGATTTTGATAGGGATTGAATTGAATCTGTAGATTGTTTTTGGCAAGATTGTCATTTTTACTATATTGATCCTACCTATCCAAGATCATAGGAAATCTTTTCATTTTCTGGTATCTTCTTTAATTTCTTTCTTTAAAGACACAAAGTTCTTGCTATATTGGTATTTTACTTATTTGGTAAGTGTTACCTCAAGATACTTTATGTTGTTTGTGGCTATTGTAAAGGGTGATGTTTCTCTGATATTTTTTTTCAGCCCCTTTGTTGTCTGTATATAGTAGGGCTACTGATTTTTTTTTTAGTTTATCTTTTATCTTCCTAGTTTACTGAAGGTGTTTCTCAGCTGTAGGAGTTCCCTAGTAGATTTTTTGGGGGCCACTTAAGTAAACTATCATATCATCTGCAAATAGTGACAGTTTGACTTCTTCCTTTCCAATTTGTATTCCCTGGATCTCCTTTTGTTGTCTTATTGCTTTAGCAGAACTTTGAGTACAATATTGAAGAGATATGGAGGGAGAAGGCAGCCTTGTCTTGTTCCTGACTTTAGAGGAATCACCTTAAGCCTCTCTCCATTCTGTTTGATGTTGGCTGTTGTTTTATTGTATATTGTTTTATTATGTTTGGGTATGTTCCTGATATCCCTGATTTCTCCAAAACCTTTATAATGAAAGGGTATTGAATTTTGTCAAAGGCTTTTTCAGCATCTAGTGAGATGATCATGTGGTTTTTCCTTTTTCAGTTTGTTTATATGGTGGATCACATTGATAGATTTTCATATGTTAAACCATCCCACAACACAGGGATGAAGCCTACTTGGTCATGGTGGATGATTTCTCTGATGTGTTCTTGAATCAATATGCCAGTATTTTATTGAGTATTTTTGCATCAATGTTCATGAGGGATATTGGTCAGTAGTTCTCTTCATTGGTTGTGTCTTTGTGTGGCTTGGGTACTAAGGTAATTGTGGCCTCATAAAAAGAGTTTGGTAATGAACCTTCTGCTTCTATTTTGTGGAACAATTTGTGGTATTAGCTCTTGTTTGAATTTCTGGTAGAATTCTGTACTGAAGCCATCTGGCCCTGGGCTTTTTTTTTTTTTTTTTTTTTTTTTTTTTTGGTTGAGAAGCTTTTGATGACTTCTGTTTCATTAGAGGTTATAGGTCTATTTGAACTATTTATCTGTCCTTGATTTAATTTTCATAAGTGATAGTTATCCAGAAATTTGTCCATTTTCTTTGAATATTCAAATTTTGTGGAGTACAGGTTTTCAAAGTATGACCTAAAAATTGTCTGGATTTACTCAGTGTCTAATTTTGTTAATTTGCATGTTCTCTCTCTGCTTTTTGGTTAGTTTGGATAAAGGTTTGTCTATTTTGTTGATTTTCTCTTGACACCTGGACATGTTTTAAGACAAACAAGGACAATTTTTAGAACAGTACAGAAAATGATGATAATGATAATAATTTCTGGAGTAGTTATAGTTGAAATAAAAGGAATGAGCATGTTTATTATACAAATGATAGAGTTCTGCCAGTCCTGGCTTGGTGGTTGTGGCGGGGGTTGATTTTTGCCATCAGGGTGCCTAGTTGCTCTCAGGCTTCTCCTCTACTCTCATCAACACTTGAACTGCAGCCTCCCCCTCCTTCTCTGCCCTGTAACCAAACATTCTGTCCCTCTCTGTACCTCACCAGCCCATCAAGGATAGAACCAAGCCACACTGCATTACAGGATCCAGAAAAATGTCACACTTCTCTGCCTTCTATGATATCTATTTCTTGAGCAAAACAGAGAAATCCCTGGTAAACCTCAATCTGAACATACAAGCCAGAGAAGAACACAGTGGGAATGACCAAGACTGCTGTGCCAAGTTTGAGCTTCACACTGGACTTCCTGTGAGGCCACTGAGCTAGCAACCTACAGGAGCATGCACACCCATGACCCAGTCTGGGCAGCTGTTTGCCCAAGTCCCAGGCTCCTCTAAAAATGCAGCTGCTGTCCTGCAGGCACAGGTGTCCTGGTCTCCTATGGCCATCTCAAGGAGCCTTTAAGGTGCTGGTCAACAAGGAGAGCAAAGTCACCAACTGCTCCTTTAGCTAGAACGGTGAGCACAACAATCAGCACTCCTGAACCAGCAGCAGCAGAATGGGGTCACTATGGGTCACTGTATTTGTTCCCATCTGCTGCAGGAGGAAGCTTCTCTGATGATGGCTGAACAAGGCTTCAATCTATGAGTATATCAAAAGATCATTAAGAGTCATTTTGTTAATATGTATTTTTCAGACCACCATTATTTCATTATTTCTTGTGTTTGTGTCTGTCCATCATTCACTGAATCAGTCCCAACCTGAGTACCTAGGACCTTGATTCTTCTGAAGTCACAGCCCACTGGATGGTCCTCTGCAAATAATGTCTTTAATCAGAGGCACACCCAGGAGATGCCTGTGGAGGCTTGCTTAGGGGAAAGTATTTGGTGTTATCTGGATGCCTGGCTCGCCCATGGGTTGTATCCAGAGTGCACCCAGTTCAGATCCTGGCTCCCTCTGTGCCCGAGAAAAAAAGGCACAGAGGGGGTTATGATCTAGCAAAAAAAAAAAAAAAAAAAAAAAAGGCCAGCAAAGGGCTGGGGAATAGACATCTGGCTACTGCCTCTTAAAAGCAGATATATAGATTTTGTTCAGTCTAGGTTAGAAACAGACGTGGGACAGGCAGTGGTTATGCTGGAGGAAGAATCTTGCATTGGCTAGGGAAAAGTGCCAAAAGGTGACTGAGATTGTCAAAGAAGCTGGTGGCTCACACTGGGAGCTCTGGCTGGAGTTTCGGGTGCCCTTCAGCTTAGTGTGACTAATTCTGTGTGGTCAGCCTGTGTGAGCCAGTGACACTCATTCATAATTCCTCTTTCCCAGTTAGAATTGTGTCTTCACACTATTCTAATAAATTAACTAGGAAAAAGTCTCTGACAGCTGTACTCAGTCACTTGTGTTTTACTTAATTCCTGATGTAGTCAAGTTGACAATGAAGGATACCCATCGGAGGATGCATCAGTAATAAAAATAACAAGAGTCCGTTTGCACTACTTTTGAGCTCCAACCCTTTGATTTTCCTGATATCCCAGTTAGATCTCTGGAATATCCTTTTATCCATACCTTGCTGTCCATGGGGAGATTAACAAACTCTAATGTGGCTTCAAGTTCTGATCTCTACAAGATCCCATTCCAAATCAGGCTCCACAGTCCAAACAGCCCTTATGGAGTCTATGTTCAGGAATGGCACAGGAGCACACTTAGGGGAGCAGAGTTCTTAATTCTGGAGGATTTGCATTGCATATCCTCCAGTGGTCAGAGGCAACTTTGATTTGTAGATATTGTCAGGAGAAATTGAAGGACCACAAGGGCAGAAGAGAAGGGTCTGTCTTGTTCAGTGAGGAGGCCATGCCTGGGGCCTGGATGAATGGTGTGCTGGGCAGGAGCTGCCTGGCACAGTTGGGTTGGGGATCTAAAAGACACAATGGCCTGGAAGGTAGGACATGGGGGCACATCTGAGAGAGGATCTTCAGTTGGATGAGCCCCAGAGTAGATAACATTCCCCAATTAAGGTGAAGTAGCAATAGCATGGTCATTGTTGGGGGGGGGTCAAAAGGACCAGGCAGAGGAGGAATTGAAATGGAGATAAAGTGGTGGGTGTGCACTCACATGCACACACACACACACACACACACACACACACACACACACACTCAACATTATGCATGGGGGAAAGGATGGGTACATTTGGTCCTAGGACAATGGAGGAAATAAGGCAGTTTATCAGAGGCATGGTGATTGGGTAACCTCTGAGAATTCAGTATGGTACATCTAACCTTGAAAGAAAAGTGACAGTTTGTTCCCAGATGTAGGCAGAATCACCAGAACCCCAGTTTGACTGGAAAAGTCAGTTGAAAGAAACAGAAGCAGGGGACAAAGCAAGTGTCCCAAAGAGCAGAACTATGGTGTCTTTGTTCCCTTTTATCGTGGTTTCATCACTGCTGCACCCTTTGTAAAAGCTTTCACTTTAGGGTTTTTGTGATGCTGATTGGAGGGTACAGTAGCTCAACAGACAGGTGGGGCCCCTTATGGGCATGCCCTATCTGAGATCACAGTGAGGACCCCTGGCAGTAGAAGCATTCCCTTCTGCAAGATCCATAGTGCTGGAAGGAGTGGGACAATATGGTAACTTTTTCCCAGCTTGATGCTCAAAATTTACATTGTTTGGAGAGGGATGAGAACCACATTCACTCACACCACCCTTTGCCCAGGAGATACTAAATTCTGTGCTTGTCTTGCTTGCTGACTGCAGTGAACAACCTCACCTGTTTCTATTCTAAGTGGTACTCACTTCTTTGTAGGTGTAGACCTGAGAAACTTGCCTTTTAGTGAAGGCAGGGCAGGATACTTAAAGGTGCATGTCTGGAGGCCAGACCTGCATTCCTGTAGGAAGCTGTAGTCTCCACTGTGCATGGGTGCAGCGGCACAAGGCCACATGTCCAAGTCCCACTGGGAAACCAGAATAGACTCCCAGTGTGGGAGAAACAAATTCAGATACCATGAAAGAGTAGCAAGTGCTCCTCAGACTCAATTAATTTATTTTGTTTTGTTTTTGAGAAAGGTTTCTGGGGTCCTGAAACTTTATCTATAGACCAGGCTGACATCTAACTTCTAGAGATCCACCTGCCTCTGCCTCAGCCTCCCACATGCTAGGTTTCAAGGTTTACACCAGTAACTGCTCTGCTTCTTGATTTTTTAGATTCTCTCTCTCTCTCTCTCTCTCTCTCTCTCTCTCTCTCTCTCTCTCTCTCTCCTCTCTGTGTGTGTGTGTGTGTGTATGTGTTCAGAGAGGGTAGGGTGGGGGTCAAGGACAACTTGGGGAATTGTTTCTCTTCTAGTACCAAGGGGTCCTGAGAATTGCACTGAGATCCTCAGTGTTGACAGTGATCCCTGGACCTGGTGGGATTTTGTGGGTATTGGGGTTTAGTCATGGGATGGAGCACAGATCCTTACATATGTTAGAAAATCACCCAAATACTGAGCTATATCCCCAGCACATGTTTGCTTAGTGCTATGGCAGGGATGGAACTTGGGCCCTCACAGTGCCAAGTGAGTACCCTACGATTGAGTGGCCACAGGCTGGCACCCTGGTTTGTAACCTCTGAAATCTTTGCATGCTGGCTGGTTTTGTTAACAAAGCCATGTCCTCAGGGTGGCAGTGTCCTTATGGAGTCCCTCACTGTCACACATAATTCAAGATGACTGAACACTCTGATTGTTGACGTCCCCACTGTTTGAAGTAGAGAGAAACTCAGATCCCTGTCTTTGATTCAACCTATTTTCTAACCAGCTTGGTAGCACACACCTATCATCCAGGTACTTGGGTAGGGAGGGCATCTCCTGAAGTGTCTGAGGCCAGCCTGGGCAACACAGTCAGGAGCTACCTCCATGTCCAGCAGCAGCCACAAGCCAAGCATGGAGACATCTCCAGTCAGTGCTGGGAGGAAAGCCAAGTGGCACACCCCTGTGATCCCAGGACACTCTGAAGTGGCAGCTGTGCCTGAAGAGGTAGGGCAGGGAAGGCAGCAACAGATACTTGTTTTTCATGAAGAGCAGGACCAGAGGTTCTCAGAGGCAATGCAGCCTAAATGCTGAAGGACCCAACAGCAAGCCAGTCTGACTCAGCCTGGAGCAACCATTCAAGGAGGAAGGAGACTCAAGTCCTGGGACCAAAGCTGCTGGAGGCCCCATGACCTGGGCTCCTGGCGTCCTGCTGGGGTCCGATGGTGCAGCAGGGCATCAGAAGGGCAGACAAGGACCAAAGGAGAACCGGAAGTGAGTGCAGAGATCTTTTGTGCTTCTGTGAATCAGAGCTGGGAAGTGGGATGCAGGTGAAGGGGAGCAGGAGGCAGTGTCTGCAGAGCTGAGTCAGGGCAAGGCGGGAGATCACAGAGCCCAGGAACCATCCAGGAGTTAAGCATATTGGGCCAGAGTGTGGGGAACCCCAGAGCAAATCTAATATTTTAGCAGCCATCTTTCCTATTACTCTCTTAGATACTAACATACTGGTAATTTCCCCCTATAATTGTTTTCTTGTTAAGAATATGATGCAGCCTAACTCTGGAAGAGCCCCAGCTTCAAGCTTATTGTATAACAAATTATGTTACAGCAGAACACCTGCATTCTGCTTGGAATGACGTTCTGCGTCCCTCACATCCTCCCTCACAGATGGGAGCCTGCAGCCTCGAGACCTTGCTAAGTGAGCTGCGCAAATGGGACAAGAAAGACGTCAACATTAGTTGTTTGTTGAAGGCATCAGGAAGGCACTCAAGGCTAGAGGGGTTAGGCTTAAAATGCAAGATCTCAAAATTTTTTTTATTTTTGTTAAAGAGGTTTGTCAATGGTTTCCCACTGAGGGAACAATAGATGAGAAAGGATGGAAAAGAGTAGGAGACGCGTTAAAAGATTATTATAGGACTTCTGGACCTGAAAAAAATCCCCATAATAGCATTGTCGTATTGAAACTTAGTTGAAGAAATAATTTCTCACAAACAAATTGACCCTCTTATTGCCAATATTAGAGAAGAGGAAGAATGTCTTCAACCATGTGGCTTTGACCTTGGAAAAAAATTTGAACCTCAGAAAAAAGACTCAGAGGAACAGCCCAATGATGAAAAGGACCTCATGTCCTATGAGAGTGCTACTGAAGACATGAAAAAGGCTAACCCACAGACCCAAGATAAAAGTGTAATGTCGAGAACACAAAGCGAGGAATGTGATTCTATGGTCGGAATCAGAATCACTGACTCTGGATACTGAAAGGACGGACTGACACGGGCCATTTGTTTTGAATTAGCTTTAATGAACACTTCAATCCACACAACACACAGAATGATCTTAATGGCAAGAATACATAAAAATCCAAGTAACAACCAAGTGGTCCAGGAGAACCACATACCATCTCTCAATTAATTGAACATCACACCAAATAATGAGTTATATGACCTGAGTGGAGGCTTCGAGGTTCGCGTCTCAATCTGGTTTCGGGTTGCCTTCAGGAATAAGGCTCGATGTCTGTGTTGAGGGTCACAGTCTTTGGCTATTCGTATGTCGCAGGTAAGGGAGTCTCCAAGTGTTCTCCTCTCTACTGCTTCATGGTGAATAGCCAGTTGATCTTTTACTCAGGCTATATTTATACTAGGCTTATTTATGTCACACCATATGTTTATCTCTATATCACCAGCTGCAGACACGGCTGACTCTTGTAATTGCATCATTCATTTGCCTATGTCTTCCTTATCTATTCTGTCAGATGTGGCTGACTTACATGTTTACTACATGTAAAAAAAAAACAAGTATAAACCCAAGACTAAAGATTTAGGAGATAAACCAAATATGTATATCTTCATCATAAAAGTTTCACTAGAGACAGATCATCCACAGATGACTAGTTTAGTGATGAGGATTAGGAGAACTTGGAGGAGGAAACTGAAGGATATCATGAGTCAGAGTGGCCTGACTCCTATACTCCTCCCACAGTTCCTCCTGTAGTTTGCCCAGTCTAAAGCCCAAGAAAGAATTACAGTATAAAATTCAATATCTTAAGGAACAAATTCACTTAAAAAAAAGAACATCAAGAATTAATTGCCCAATTAGAAACTTTTAAAGACTGATAAATCATCTGAGACTTATCAAAGGATCACCAGCAGGCCACCCCTTAAAGGGGCTGCCCCCAGGATTTCTCTTACCCATCAGCAACAGACAAAGCCAGAAACAACAGATATGCAAGGGGATGCATGGCGACATCATACGGGTTTCCACTTTAACGTAATCAAAGAGGTTAAAAATACAATTGATGAGGCAGTATGTATGGAACAATGGCTGGTACAGGAACAGCTTGAGGCTGGCCACATTCTACCTAGCACTTCTCCATGAATACCTCCATCTTTATTATTAAAAAGAAATCAGGAAAATGGCCTCTGCTGCAGGACGTTAGAACTGTAAATAAAACTATGGTTCTGATGGAGCCATACAGCTTGGCCTCCCCTCCCCTTATGCAGTCCCCTTGGGATATTTTAAAATCATAATTGACCTTAAGGACTGTGGAGAGAGCTGCGAAGTGCCACGCCTTAAAGATGGTGCTGGCTTCCGCCTTCCACCTACCCCGATGGTGAGTGCTCTCTGGCATAAACAAGTCCTTATTTGGTTAAGCCTGTTCAGCCTGTTTGCTTCTGCATTAGAGTAGCCTATCTGCAGGGTCCACATGGCTCACTGGGGTTGGTTAGCACAAGCGGATTTAAGCCTGTCCGGGCATTTCCTCGGGGTCAGAAGAAACATGTTCAAGGATCCTGATTAAAACTGCATGAAGAAGATCTTCCCGGAGTCGCATCTTCCTTGCTGGTCCAGGTTGGGCGTGTACAAAGGACTGCTTCTTTACTATACCTTTGCATCCAGATGACCAAAAACGTTTCGCTTTTAGTCTCACTTCTCCAAATTTTCAAGCACCCATGCACTGGTACCAAAGGTGTGTTCTTTCCCAAGGTATGGCCAATAGTCCTACAGTCTCGTCAGTCCTTTGTTGCATCCACCATTCAAATAGTTAGAGACTCATGGTTACAGAGTATCATCCATTATACATTATATGTATGATAACCTTTTAGCTGGACAAAAGGGGGAGAAGGTATTATCTTCTTATAAAGAACTGTGTTGCTCTAATAAAAATAAGGGTTACAGGTAGCCCCAGAAAAGTGCAACTCAGAGATCTCTATTAAGGTTTTCAGATGTTTGAAGACAAGATAATCTCTAAAAAAAATCACCCTGAGATTAGACAGGCTTCATACACTCAATGACTTTCAAAAATTATTGGGAGATAGTAATTGATTATTACCTTATTTAAAATTATCAAGGATGAATTAAAAACCCTTTATGTTATTTTCCCCTGCAATTCAGACCTCACCTCACTGCAAAAGCTTTTGCTTGAATGTTGCAATACTATAACCCTCGTGGAACAAGCGATGCAGGCACAACAAGTCACCTTTATGGATTATGGGAATTTTCTTTTGACTTAGCATCTCAAGGAAAAGGGGCAAGTTTTCTTTCCTGTACTATTTCCAGCTGACTTTTGGGGTGTTGTCAGGGGCATAAGAAGGCTGAGATGCTAGTCAAAGAAGGGGGCGGGGCTGAGGAAACTGGACATTTATCAGAGGCATCTAGATATGGGAAGTGTTCACATCAGCTAGACTGTTTCACATCCACCGCAAGTTCAGGGCTAGCAGTATTTAGGAGCAGGCTGTAGTCAGCAACTGATGCTCATCTGCCAGAAGCAGATATTTGTTGAGACATGTTTAAAATGAGAACAGAAGTTAAAACTTATATATGTAATTGGAACTCTTAGGCCCATAGTTTTAGTGATCAAGGACAGGAGTTCCAAGACCAGGTAGAAAGGCACATCCTCAGGAACAGACAGGTGAGATAACAAAAACAGTACTTATCTGGAGTCCTTTTGTCCTGTGAGAAGTGAATCTGAGCTTTATGACTTTTGATATTCTGAAGCCTATGTGGACTTTATTATATAAAAGGGCAAAAAAAGTTTTAGATATATTAGCATTACCAATCTGTATTGAACCAACATTGCAGAAAAAGCAGATATTGGATATCTGTAAAACAGCAGGAATATACTTATACCTTTGAGTCCTAGCAAAAACTACAGATTTGGGTTAGAAGCTTGTACATTTTTTTTCTGTATAGAGAGATGCAGGTATAGATTGGACAGAGGTGCCTTAGGCCTGATGAAAAGCCCTTTACATTTATAGTTAGGTGACAACCAAAATAAATAATAAATCCTTGAGCTTATGACTGAACAGCAGATAGTCACTGCTCTATTAGCTTATCAGAACTTTATTAAATGTTAAGGTCTAAATTTGTATTTTAAATTATTTTTATATTTTTAAGACATACGTCTTTATATCTTTAGATCCTTACTTAGGAGTTGTGTCAAGGCTGCTTAAGGGGGCTGGAGAGATGGCTCAGTGGTTAAGAGCATTGACTGCTTTTCCAGAGGACCTGGGTTCAATTCCCAGCACCCACATAGCAACTAATAATTGTCTGTAACTCTTAAGACTTGACACTCTTATATAGACATACATGCAGGCAAAACGCCAATGCAAATAAATAGAATATTTTTTAAAGGCTGCCTATAACTGCCAAGCTGACAAAGTTATGGCTAGCCCAGCTGATGGGAGATGTCATTCTGTAAATATGTTTCTCGTATTGGTTAATGAATAAAGCACTGTTGGCCAATTGGAGGCTAGGAGGAGAGAGGAAGAAGCAGGGAGGAGTTTCAAGATGTAGGACGAACAGGGCAATATGCTGGACTCTCTGGTAAAATAAGACCATGTGGAAGTACTTAGATTAATATAAATGGGTTAATATTTAAGACATAGCTAGCTAATAAGAAATGCTAGTAACAGGCCAACAGCATTTTATCTAATACAGTGTCTCTGTGTGTTATTTGGGGCTGGCGTGGCTCTGGGACCAGGCAAGCGGGAAAACATGCTCGTAACAAAATGGTGCCTCAATGTGGACTTAAGAACTTTCACTTAAAACTTGACAAAAGCTTAAAAGGGGATTCAAAAACAAAAGAACAATGAGAAACAAGGCTTCTTGGTAGCAACGCTTTTCTCTATGGGACTCTGTTTTGTTAGTGACAAGCAGAAATTTGCGCGGCTCCTTTAAGGAAGGTTTCCTGACTCAGCATAAGCAGCAAAAACCCCAAAAGGCTTTTAAAGAGCTCAGCTAACAACTGGTGTGTATGAGAGCTGGCAATGGCAGTCACCACATCTCCATGCCGGCAACATGCTGCTGGATGGCAATGTAGACTATGGCAGTGAGCACAGCTCTCAGTTCTGGTGGTAAAGGTACCTGCCACTATAATTGATAGACCATGGCTAATACAGCTGTGGCTTTCATTTGACCAATGTTGTTTACCAGAAAAAAGACTCGTGGCCAGAAAAAGATAAAGATTTACAGTAAAGACAGATTCAGATTAAAAAATCCTCTAAAGGTTTACAGTGTGTTTTAAAATATATGTAAGCTTGGTAGAAAAAAAGAAACAGGATAAAATGTTTTTAAAAATGAATAATAAAAAGAAAGAGAGTAGTTGTGTATGGTGGCACACACCTTTAATTCCAGCACTCAGGAGGTAGAGGCAAGCAGATCTCTATGATTTCAAAGTAAACATGGTATAAAGAGTTAATTCCAGGATAGGCAAAAGTTACACAGAGAAACTCTATCTCAAAAAATAAAAAAAATAAAAGTAGAAGAAATAAAGCCACATGGAGGTAGAAAGCACATAAAGAGTCTGGATACTGTGTGCTATGATATTGTCTTGAAATTGCTCAATTACTAAGAAAGAAATAATTGCTATAACACATTTGACTATCAATACTGATAAATCATTCCAATTTATATATGTTAAAATGCTTTGAGTCCAAAATTTAAGTTCAAGGGCAGGTTACTGGGGAAAAGGATTTCTATCTTTGTTTCCACAGAAAAAGAAAAGCTGTGGATTCCTTCCAGACTAACATGGTCTGATCAAGCAAGACCCCCTGAAGCAGTGTCCCAGGTGATCCAACAACATTCAAAACAGCTTGAACAAGGCAGCCTTGCAGACTACAGCCAGGATTTCTGTGTCTTCTTAGGATTCCCATGACAGCGCCCCCTATCAGCAGGAAGCAGTTTGGAAAGAATAATGCCCAAATTCTCAAATATTGTCTATAAATGCTTGTTTTCATTTTAATGGTATTAGTTATAAATGGTTAATGACCACAACAAATCTCTCTAAAGATAAAAAGGGAATTAAAGTATAGATATGGATACTTTGTTTTGGAATGGATTTTCATTTATTGATACACATTTAAGGTCAATTTTGTGATTTTGTGTATATTTCTCCTCTTGTTTAGATATTGTGTTATATAGTTCATTTAGAAATGTAATGTATAATTTAGTACAGATTATAGATAGTTACATATAATAGTCAAAACTTACAGTTAAGTTAGTTAGGTTTTCTAGATATACAGAGATGTATTTGAGATGAATAGGCATTCTTCAAACCTTTCAAAGACCTACAGAATATGGCATTTAAAGTGGTTTAGGATTTTTCTTGACAGTGAGGCACAACTGCTCCTGGTAACACCACCTGTGTCAGAAAGGAAGATGGACATCAAAGAAACTCGTTATGGAGTTTGCTTTCAATATGGCAAGACTAGCCATTTGGGCAAGATACTGCTCTTGTCTGGACTATTTGACTTTATGCTGTATAAACTGGACTGCAGGACCCACAGAAAAGTGGCTGCTAATACAAGATGGACATTGGTACAGGATTCCTGCTTTATGGAATAGTCTGCCAGACTTTCTGAGGCCACAGAGAAAAGTGACTGACAAATTGCCAATGCAAGTGGACAGTTTAAAGTTTCTTGCTTTGCTGAGGAGTCTGCCTGACACACTATGGCCTATGAGCAGAAGATGGTACATTATAGAAGAACTTCAGGTGACTGACCAGGCAAGTAGTCTCTGTCATTTCTAGAGTTTACATATTATCCTTCTATTGTCTTTGAGGGAGTTGAAGACAGATAATTATGGTTACAATTTTCCATAATTAGGATTAAAGATAAGTTACATATAGGCCTTTATATTCACAAAGATATAATAGATGATAAAATATTTTCTTTAAATCTTGCTAAATGTTAATGGAGTAAATAATTTGATAACTGTTTTGTTATATATTTTACTATATTAAAGTTAAAACCCTTCTTTTTACTTGAGATAGAAAAGACGTGCTGATGGGAGATGTCATTTTATAAATATGTTTCTCTTATTGGTTAATGAATAAAGCACTGTTGGCCAATAGGAAAGGAAGATAGGTGGGACTAGGAAGAGAGAGGACAAAGTAGGGAGGAGTTTCAAAACCAAAAGGGCAGTACGCTGGGCTCTCTCTCTGGTAAGATAAGACCATGTGGAAATACTTAGATTAATATAAATGGGTTAATATTTAAGACAGAGCTAGCCAATAAGTAATGCTAGTAAAAGGCCAACAGCATTTTATCTAATACAGCGTCTCTGTGTGTTATCTGGGGCTGGCATGGCTCTGGGACCAGACACGCGGGAAAACCTACTCAGAACATTCAGCCATCAATAATATCAGAGATCTGATAAGGATGACTTTTATGTAATTTTTGAATAAATTAAAAAATGACAGGGACCAGTCCACGTACAGTTATCTATAGCCAAGTCTCTATAGCATTGGGAGAAGAATAAATCTTTGTCAGGTACACAAAGTGAGAGTTTCCTTTCTCTCTGTGGAAGAGGAAAGTGGAAAAAACTGACCTTATTTTGCCCAGGAAAAGGTGGTGCGATCATTTTTTTCTGTACCCTGACACCTGTCCACAGTCTCAGCCTGGTCCTGCCTGGCATCAGTCATTGCATTTGAGTATCTTGCTCACTGGTCAGCGTCGTCACAATCCATGGTGCCCCATAATCTTCTTTAGAGACCTTTGTCTCTAAAGCTTTTCAGTTAACATTTTAAAGGCTGTATTCTACAGATCTCCGTAGTATTAGAAGTCTGCCTTGGTAGATCTGAATAGACAACGTTATTTTCAGTTACTTGTTTTAAGGTTAACCTTTGAAAACCTATACAGGGGACTGGATAAGTTTTATCCCTATGATCAATCATTAGTATTGAGCTTGAATATAACCAACAGTCTATTAATAAGGATGGCTAGTAACCTCTATTTCTTAACATCTTACAATATGTTAACAGCCTTTATAAAACTAGAACTTTACATTGTCAGGTTTAGCATTAAAAATAATGATTTTAAATTGAAGCTCCTTTTCAGGAAACATGAAACATCTATGTGACTCAATTTATCTAAATAGCTTAAGCTTACCAAATTTAGCAAAAACAAGGATGCATTACCTTACTGTATTATTAAAAAATGAGCATCTCAACTTTTGTTTAGTATATGGAGCTTATGGCTGTGATCTTAAATTTTAGCCTTTTAAGTACTAACATTAACAATATAATATAAGCACTAATATCCTGTAACCTTATAAATATAAACATTTTAAAAACTGTTTTTAGAAACAACTAAAAATCCTTTAATATCTTTTTGTAATATCAAAAATAAAAGCACCCTTTATGTCTTTAAAACCATTATCACCTGGGTGACTGTTAAATTTATTTTATTAATTCCAGTGTTACTAGTTTTAACCTTTAACTAGTTTTATTTTTAACATATTTAACCATAAAGCAGTTTTAATGTTATCTACATCAAAAGGACATCTGAATTTCTGATAATCTGAATTCAATGACCAGAGTTCAGAGATATTTTGAGTCATGTTCATAGATGACTAACTGCTGTTAGCATTAGAAAGAAAAATATTTAAACAACTTTCATTATAGTGTTAGACCCTCAGAATGAGGAGTCTCCCTGTTTCAGTCAGTACCCCCAAGAACTCAATGTCCAGTCCAGTTGATGCAACAAAGAGGCTTTAATGAATGAGAAATGTTTGCACAAATGGGCCCCCTCAGCATGCAGGCTAGAGAGAAGCATCATTCTCTGGGCGTGGGTATTTTTAGAGCCAAAGCCCACAAGCTTAGGAAGGGGCCGTGACCCTCTGACCATTGAGTATGTGATGAGAGTCATGGGTTCTAGCATGCTCTTTATCTTTTTATATTGTCTCACTATTTAGGGTGTGCTAATCAATCCTGCCTAAGCAAATGGGTGGTGCAGCTATCTCTTTGTTCCTTTGGAGTTGGACTTGGCTTTCCTTCTCTAAATTCAAGCATGTTGTTAAGATTAAATTCACAGTTTCTGTCTTGTATCAAGAAGCAATTGGTGTAAGACAGAAGAAAACAAAATCTGGGGACTCATTTGCTTATATGAAATTTTCTCTCTTAAATCCTAATTTTCTCATATATATTTTAATGCTTATTGTTGCCTTTCCCTATATGCATACCTTAAAACTTGAAATTTTATTTTGATATTGATGTTTAACTTTTCCACAAGGAATAACAATTCCTAACAGCAATCTTTGAACAGTCCGGAAAGAAGATGGGGCCCCACTTCGACTTTTCCACTTGACTCAACCTGATGCATCTGGACTACAAACATCACCCTAAAACCAGTTTGAGACTGTTTTGCTTGAGACAACTCCTGATTAGCTAGCTGTTATGCTGCACCTACTTATTTCACCCTGGGCAGAATTTCAGATAGAGCTCCAGTCAAGAATTTCCTGACACACAGTGACTAGCTACATATGTCACATCCAGTCCTGTCGAGAAATTTGGTTGCTAAAAATTTTCTTCCTACAGGACCCCATGGAGCAATCATCACATCCCATTTCAGCGGGAAGTAATCTTAAGATAACGATGCCCCATTTCCCTACTCTTAGTATTTAGGGATAATATTCATCTTCTTAGGGTTGGTTTTAGTTACTTAGGGTTGGGTATGAAAGGTGATCCTTAGACTCAGGTAGCTCTTTTAGACAGGGATAGGGTATGGTTGGGAAAGGTATGGCTGATGGGAGATGTTATTCTGTAAATATGTTTCTCATACTGGCTAATTAATAAAGCACTGTGGCCAATGAGAAAGCAAGATAGGCGGGGCTAGGAGACAAGGAGGAAAGAGGAAGTAGTTAGGAGGAGTCAGCCTGGAGAGAGAAGATGCTGGCGGTGGCTCCCCGATAAGATGACCACGTGGAAATACTTAGATAAATAGAAATGGGTTAATAATTAAGACAGAGCTAGCCAATAAACAATAATGGTAATTGGCCTACAGGATTGTATCATATACAGAATCTCTGAGTGTTATTTGGGGCCGGTGCACCAAACTAGTGGTGGGCAGGCTGGCGGAAAACAACATGATACATATGGCTTAGAATGGATATAGGTAGATTAACCTATCTTCTTGTGAATTATTTAGTAATAATGAGATATTAGTATTATACAGCATACATTGTTATATGTTCTTATTTGTGGTAACCTATGTAAAATAAAGTTTATATTCCCTTCCTGGAAGAATTGTATATTATATTTTGTCATATTGTGTAAAATCTTTCCATTTATGATGTTTTATTCACATTATCCTTACCATATTCTATGTTTGTATACTTTTACTTATGTTCAAGACATTTTGTATATTGATACAATTTAGGATATTTTTATCATGCTGCCCTTTATAGTTCTACCTCTGGTATAGATATTTCTACTAGACATTTCTACTCTGTTTTGGAGATTTACATGTATATATACATACAAAGTTATATTGCTTAGGTATTTGTTCCTGCTTTACTCAGAGAAGCTTCAATCATTTTTTTAGCTAAGTTACTGAATATTACAGATTATCTTCAGCCATATTAACTATACCTATGAGGTTAGTCAGACATAGATGCTTAATCTTCAAACACTTCATAGACCTGCAGTACATGGCATTTAAATGTCGTAATATTAGTACTAAGTTGACATGAGACACTATTGCTCCTGACAGCACTGTGCATTTTTTCCGAAAATATGTTGGACACAGTTGTTGCTCCTTCTGGAGTCCAACCTTGCTTCAGCTATGGCCTCTTTGGCAAAGATCTGCCCCACCTTGATCACTGATTTGGACGTGTGGTCCTATGAGCTTGCAGGAGACAAACATAGAAGACTGCTGAACCAGCCAAGTCAGAATAAGACAACCTTTCTACCACCCTGCTTTAGTTGTGGTCTGTTAAATACTCCCAGTTTTAGCCAAAACTGGCTGTACCAACATTGCTGTGAGACCTTGGGTGACTGTTCAGGTAGCTTGCTGTTTCTGTCCTCGCTGAACCTTTTGGAAGTTACCCATCTGCACTCCTTGTCTACCCTAGTATTGTTATTTTCCTTCTCAGGTCTTGATGAGGTTGAAGATTAAACTATCACAGCTATTATTCTCTCTTCCTAGTTAGATATATTAGGTACTAGACTTAAGCTTTCCAGCTTAGGACAACTATATTGTAAACTCCGTTATGCCTTTACCCTAGGACTAGATATGTAGGTGGTTTTGTTCTCGATTTTCCTTTTCTTAGAGCACACTTGTTATTCACTATTTTGTATATAGTTTTGTATCAAGTCTAAATCCTTTTTTTAGACTAAATGGGGGAATTGTAGTGAGATATTCACCCTGTCTGCATCTGTGGCACTGACCATGCCCATTGAAGGTGGAGACAGGAGCGGAAGTGACCTGGAGAACTAGGTCTGAGGAGGAGCCCAGGAACACTCTCCAGCTGGTGGGAGGCAGAGAGGAGAGCATCTGGTGGAACCTGCTGGTGTTCATTTGTCTATGTTGTAAGTTATTTCTCCCTGAAGAAACAACTGTTTGGCCTATTGGTTTAACCTGATCCTTATTAAACCATGATAGAGTGAGCAACCTTCTCTGTGGCAACAGATTGACAACTTTTCTGCTGACTGACTGTATGACTTAAGACTGTCATGGGCACCAGTCTCTGCAGGGTCCCCTCCCTCCTTCTAAAACATCCATAATCTATACCAGGTTTCTTCTTTCCACCACTTACTTGACCACATGCACACTGTATTTCATGGCTCCATACCCCCCACCCACCACCATCACATTGTCTCATAGTTCCCATCCTTGAGGAAAACTTGTTACTGGCATCTTGAGCTGGTCCTCTCTGTAGCGTGTATGTTTCCGCCAGCCCGCCAGTCTGGGCCCACAGCCGCGCCAGCCCCAAATAACACTCAGAGACTCTGTATTTGATACAATCCTGTTGGCCAATTACCATTATTGTTTATGGGATAGCTCTGTCTTAATTATTAACCCATTTCTACTTATCTAAGTATTTCCACGTGGTCGTCTTATCGGGGAGCCGGGGCTGGCATCCTCCTTCCTCCCTGGGCTACATGTTGACTCCGCCTTCTACTTCCTCTTTCCTCCTCCTAGTCTCCTAGCCCCGCCTATCTAGCCTTCTATTGGCCACAGTGCTTTATTAACCAGTATGAGAAACATATATACAGAATAACATCTCCCATCATCTCCTCTTTTCTGTCTAAAGTAAAAGAAGGGGTTTAACCTTAACATAGCAAAATATACCATTCAACAGTTATCAAATAAGAATCACAGTTAACAATATTTAGTCCATTAAGATTTTGTAAGACTTAAAGAAAATATCATCAATCTTATATTTGTGAGTCTAAAGTCCTATATGAACCTTATCTTTAATCCTAACTAAGGAAAACTATAAGTATAACTATCTGTCTTCAACTCCTTCAAAGACCACAGAAGGATAATATATAAACTCTAGAAATGACAGAGTCAATTCACTGCCTGGTCAGTCACCCGAAGTTCTTCTGTAATATTCCATCTTCAGCCCATAGGCCATAGTGTGTGTCCAGACTCCTCAACAAGGCAGGAAACTTTTCTCTGTGTCCTGTAGACTGTCTGGCTGTCTGGCAGCCTATTCCATGAAGCAGGAACCCTGTAGCAATGTCCATCTTGCATCAGCAGTCACCTTTTTGTGGGTCCTGCATGTCCAGTTTCTACAACATAAAGTCAAACAGTCCAGAAGAGCAGTACCTTGCTAAACGGCTAGTCTTGCCACATTAGAAGCAAACTTCATAACGAGTTTCTCCAATGTCCATCTTCCTTTTTGATGCAGGTGCTGTTACCAGGAGCAGTTGTGCCTCATTGTCAAGAAAAACCCTAAACCATTTTAAATGCCACATTCTGTAGGTCTTTGAAAGGTTTGAAGAATGCCTATTCATCTCAAATACATCTCTGTATATCTAGAAAACCTAACTAACTTAACTGTAAGTTTTGACTATTATATGTAACTATCTATAATCTGTACTAAATTATACATTACATTTCTAAATGAACTATATAACACAATATCTAAACAAGAGGAGAAATATACATATCACCAAATTGACCTTAAATTGTATCAATAAAAGAAAATCCATTCCAAAGCAAAGTATTCATATCTATACCATAATTCCCTTTTTACCTTTAAAAAGATTGCTTTTGGTTATAACCATTTATAACAAAGCCCATTTAAATGAAAACAAACATTTATAAACAATATTTGGGAATTTGGGCGTTGTTCTTTCCAAACTACTTCCTGCTGGTAGAGGGCGCTGTCATAGGGGTCCAAAGAAGACGCAGAAATCTTGCCAGTAGTCTGCAAGGCTTTGTCTCAACTGCTTTGACTGTTGGATCACATGGGGAGCTGTTTCAGGGGGTCTGGCTTGATCAAACCACATAAGTCTGTAAAGAATCCATAGCTTTTCATTTTCTGTGGAAACAAAAATAGAAATCTTTTTCCCCAGTAACTTGTCCTTAGGCTTAAATTTTGGAGTCAAAGCATTTTTAAAATATATAAATTGAATTAATCCAGCAGCATTTCTTTTATCAATAGTTGTTATTTTCTCAGCAAGCAAATAATTTAAAGACAACAGAAGCGCATATAGTATCCAAAATTTCTCTGTGTTTTCCATCTTTACGTGGCTTTTTTATTACTCTATTATTCTACTTCTATTTTTACATATTTTGAGACAAGGTTTCTCTGTGTAACTTTTACCTGTCCTGGAATTTCCTCTGTACACCAGGTTTACTTTGAAATCATAGAGATCTGCTCACCTCTGACTCCCGAGTGCTGGGAATAATGGCATGCGCCACCACATCCATCCCTTCCATTTCCTTTTTTCTTTTTTAAACCATTGTATCCTGTTTCTTTTTTTTTTCTCCCAAGCCAGCGTATTTTTTAAAACACAATGTAAACCTTCATTGCAGCTCTTGTACACACCAATGAATTGTTATCAGAGCTCTTTAAAAGCAAGGTGGCTTTTTGGCCGCTTATGCTAATTTTGGAAACCTCCCTTAAAGGAGCCTCGCAACTCTCGTCTACAGCAAAACAAATCCAATTGAGAAAATGCTGCTACTAAGAAGTATTGCTAGTCTCTGTTCCCTTGTTTCTAAAACATTTCTTAAGCTCTTATTAGTTTTAAGTGAAAGTTCTTATAGCCACGTTGGGTGCCATTTGTAGCATATATGTTTCCGCCAGCCCGCCAACCCGCCAGTCTGGGCCCATAGCCGCGCCAGCCCCAAATAACACTCAGAGACTCTGTATTTGATACAATCCTGTTGGCCAGTTATCATTATTGTTTATGGGCTAGCACTATCTTAATTATTAACCCATTTCTACTTATCTAAGTATTTCCACGTGGTCGTCTTATCGGGGAGCCGCGGCGGGCGTCCTCCTTCCTCCCTGGCTACATCTTGACTCCTACTACTTCCTCTCTCCTCCTCCTGGTCTCCTAGCCCCGTCTATCTTGTTTCTATTGGCCACAGGGCTTTATTAACCAGTATGAGAAACATATATACAGAATAACATCTCCCATCATCTCCTCTTTTCTGTCTAAAGTAAAAGAAGGGGTTTAACCTTAACATAGCAAAATATACCATTCAACAGTTATCAAATAAGAATCACAGTTAACAATCCCCACCACCATCACATTGTCTCACAGTTCCCATTTTTGAGGAAAACTTGTTACTGGCATCTTGAGCTGGTCCCCTCCTTAACTATCTTGTTGTGATTCAATCTCTCAGGGCCTCCAAAGTCTCACCTCCATTTCACCTAGTTTCACTCAGTTTCCTCTTAGTGTTGGTAGGGAAGTGTCCAAGCAGCTAATGACATCCTGAGGTAAAAGTAGTGGCCTCTAAGCTGTTGAAATTTACCAGTTTCCTCCCTACTATGATTGAACATTCTTTGGTATTTGTGAGAGAAATTCACAAATATACCAAAGTCTTGGGTGCTAAATTTCCCTCTAGACCTCTGCCCAGGATGTATAGACAACCTGTGCACACCTTCCCAATGACTTTGTCCCGTCTCTGCACCTAGGATGACTGACCCAGCAAAAGTACTATGTTCCCAGCTATACACTAAAGGGACACTATCTCATTCCAGCAAGCGGTTCTGTCAGACTTTGCCACATTCTCTCTATGTTGCTAAAAAACAAATAAACAAAAAAAACCCATTAGACTGCATTCCTGAAGCTGGCCTCCAAGGCCCATTCCCTTAGTTGGCCACTTCCTCTCTCTGGCTGAGGATGATTACCAAAGTATTAAAATCCAGCAATCAAGTCTCCTTTGATTCAACTAACTAATGTACTCAATTAAAATTAAATACATCTTGACACAAGATTTCTCATTTTAACTTGAAAGGGAAAAATTAATAAAAGCCTAAGACTTAGACTCTAAAACTTATATAAGAAAAAGAAAATTTCCAAGCCTCTCTGAGTTACCAAAAAGGCAACCAGACAGTTAAGTCTAAACAAAGAACTGGGTACAGAGGACTGGGATCAGATGACATCTCCTGGTTGTGTTAACATTTCTCTGCCCTAAAGAAGATCAGATAGCTGTCAACTCATAGTTGTAAAAGTTCTGGCCTAGGAGATAATTAACAAACT
This sequence comes from Cricetiscus sungorus, assembly GCA_030556225.1. Lineage (NCBI taxonomy): Eukaryota > Metazoa > Chordata > Mammalia > Rodentia > Cricetidae > Cricetiscus > Cricetiscus sungorus. The sequence goes on along the minus strand of JANBXA010000642.1, from coordinate 40,826,475 downwards.
TATTTCCTCTACAGCTTCCTGCTTAATTGCATCCTGTGTAAACATGCAGTTATTTTTTTTTATCCTACGAAACCATAAGAACTTTGTAATCTCAAGAAACCCAATCTTTTGTAGTTTCCCCTTTAAAAAACACCTCAGCCAAAAAGTGGCACTCTACTTGTTCCTGAATGGGCAAGGTCTGAATTGTAACTCACAATGAAGAAACCTTTGTTCTTTCATTTGCTGAGTCATCTCCTTGATAGTGGTAATTTTGGGGTTCGGCGACCTGGGCATAACAACTTTTATAAACCATTATTTGCCTATGAACCACATCTATCTCACCTTTGTCTAGAGGTAGGCCTTTGTCTCTCTGGGACAAATACTGCTGAAAGACCTGCAGAGTGTGGACCTTCACACTCCCACTCAGGAAAGGCAACACCCCGAATCACTCAGAAGAAGCGGTATTGATGCAAAAAGCATGAGGAGTTTCTATTCCAAGTGCACTGGGGTCCACAGTCATATGCCACACAGGGGTAGAGAACTGAGAACCTCTAGTGCAGGATTGAGATAGCTTTTATAGGATATACATCAAAGCTAACAAGGCCAGTTTCAAAGCTAGCCTGATATTTTCACTAGGCCTAAAAGCAAGGTCATGGGATAGTTCAAAACTTGGAATGGTTAGTAAGGTTTCCTAGGTTACACCTGCAAGGTTAGGGGGTTTTCTTTCTCAAGAACCAGCAGGCTCATTAGCCTTGTCCTTGAGCTGCTGGGAGAATGTGAAAGCCCCCCGAAGGGAGAACCTCACTCAAATCTCGGGAATAGCGCGCACCCAGTGAGGCACCGAGACCGGACTTGCTGCAATCACACAAGGAAGTTTATTGAAAACGGAATTGGATGAGATCTCAGGCATGCTGGGGTTGAGACTCATACACCCACATGGGGGTAGAGGAGTTCGACCCCAACCCAAACTTGTGACAAGCTTATAAAGGCAAAAACCGCAAACGAGGGGAAGGAAATAGGGGAAGTCCAAAGTTACACGTTTACTCATCAGCTGACTAGGGAGGGGGTAGGGGAGATCCGGAGTTACATGTTTATTCATCAGTTAAGCTATGTATTGTATTAAGCAAGGCGTAGGAACATTCCACAGAGGTCGTTGGGACATCCTGGAGTTATCTCAGGAACTATTTTTCTCAAGAGAGTTCCGTGAGCGCCCACCTGCAGGGGACGGAGGCCCTAGGGTGGCAAGTTCATGTCCTTACAGACAGCTAGTAATTTTTTACTTTTCAAATGTACTTTCCAGTCAGGAAGTTATCTATATCTTATTGGCAGAAGCTCTTGTTTTCTCTCTTTCCCTTTTTTGCTATGAGTCCCGTCTTTAATTATTATTTTTCTTTGTGGACAGAATGACCCTTAACAGTTCCAAGACTGTTGTTGTGGATAACAACATTGTTCAGAAACTATGTTATTATGAATAATAATAATAATTTCCAGAAACTAGTCATCGATACCAAGCTATTTCATGTGTTTTTCTTTTTTCCTGAGCTTTTCATGCAGCTAGGGTGATTTTTAAATACATGCTGATGGACTTTTCCTAAATTTCTAACTTTTAGTGGTCATTAGAGAGTTAAGCTGTATTTTTATCCTTTTGAAAGACCCGGAGAACGTGGACCTCACGCTCCCACTCAGGAAAGGTGCCCTCCCAATCACTCACAAGAAGCGGTCTTGAAGCAAAAGCATGAGGTCTGTTATATTCTAAGTGCACTGGTGTCTGCAGCCATACTTCATGTAAAGGTAGAGGACTGGGAACCCTGGGCACAGAATTGAGACAGCTTTTTATAGGTTTACAACAAAGCCCGTGCATCGTAGATCAATCATCTCATAGCATCACTCACTCACTCACAGGTGCTGTCGTAAACAAAGAATGTGACCTTTTGCCTACTCACTGCCAGGGGACAGGGTCTGGGACTTAAACGTTCAGCTTCCTGGGGTCAGTGGAGAGTTAGGCTAAATTTTTCCATCCTTAAACTTTCATTCTCCACTTCTTCTCTTGTCAATAGTTCTAATCTTAGAGCTAGGGAAATTAAGGGGCAGCAGCCTCCTCTTAGCTTAGAAGGATCCTGTACTGCTGTCTAAGTACCATGATCTGGACCACACTCACTTGCTCTCTAACAAAAGCAATAATCTTATTAATTATACAAGGTCCTATAGTAAGCAAAAGGAACAGGATTATTAAGGGTCCATCAAAGCAGAGAGTAGGGTGGTTATCCAAGGGAACTTATTAAACCATCCCTCGAACCATCCTTGGTTAAGTTCTCTTTCCTGTTCACATCTTTTTAGTCCTTCTCTAATTTTAGCCATACTGTCCTTTACTTTTCCTGAATGGTCATGATAAAAGCAGCATTCCTCTCAGAGAGCAGCACAGAGGCCTCCCTGCTGTAAAAATAATAAATCTAATCCCCTACAGTTCTGAAGGGCAACTTCTGCCAGGGAGCTTAGTGAGTCCTGCAGATGGGAGATGGAAGCCTCTACCCACTTTAAATCTGAGTCCAGACTTTCTTGCAGGCTAGAATAGGCCTGTTGTTGCTGTATGAGTGCTGTGGTTCCTGTTCCTACCCCTGCAACAATTCCTGCTCCTAGGAGGACACCAAGTGTCAGTGTAGTCAATGGTTCCCTCCTCTGTTGAATGGAATAAAGGGACAAGAACTCATCCTCAGAGTGATAAGTTAGGCAGGATAGGAGTCTGACTAGGACACAGAAATCTCTGGGTGTATTAAGGACCTGCTGGTGGACACACGCAATTAGATCAGTAGAGCAGGCCCACCAAGTATCATTATGGGGAACAAGGTAACAGTTTTCAGTAATAGGATTGATATGGCTACACAGATGCTGGCAGTGCAAGGGTACTGAACCCACATATGTCCCCTGATCTGTGACTGACTGGAGCATCAGGGAGACTTTAGATTGCCACCTACAGACTGCAGATTCCTTGGAACTTGAATAAAACCGGGGGATGGCAATTCTCTCATAATGAGGTGGTGCTACTGTATAACATAACCAGCAGGATTCAGTGGCATTAGGGTTGGTTGCATTTAGGAATAAATATGACTGCTGGAGCAGTTGTAAAAGGCTGTCTCTGAGTCCTAAAGCCCCCGGTAGTGTGAGGGTAGGTCCAGGGGAAGAAGAGGGCATTTTTGGGACCAGATGCAAAGTGGGCCTTGGAGGAGGGGGTGGTTCCACCAAAAGGGAGCAGGTGGTCTCACAGGGGCTAGAGGCCCTCCGTCTGTTAACACCTTGTTGGGTCCTATAAGGCTGGAATTCAGGGACTCTATTTTCAGTCTACTGATAAAGAATAGACCTTTGTCCCACCCTGTCATATAGAATGAAAGACCCCAGGTTTTTCTTTTGGCCAATCTCATGACTTCTGTCCCTTAGGAGTAAATGTGATGTTAAGTGGATTGACTCCTTTTCCTGTCAGGCTTCTTTGTAGAGTGATAAGGTCCCAACTCCAGGACAGATGCCAGTAAACCTCCCCAGTGGTCTCACATCCCCAGTGTCTGCAATAATAGTGCTCAACACCACCACAGCTTTGCTTAGATCCCTGAGGGCAAACATAAAAGGCAGTTAATCTCAACCTTCACTGGTGCTGCAGCTGGGGTCAACAGCCATGTGAATACCTTAGGGCGTGTCCTCTTGCACTAATGACTGCTTGATCATAGACTCAGAATGGGCTACCCCCAGGGGATTTCAGAGGGGGTAAAATCAGAGATGTCCCAGGTATCTGATCCAGCCATTAGGGCACAAACATCAGGGGTTAGGGGTGGCAATGATGTCCAAGAGGGGGCTTTTTAAGAGACACTCCATATTACATCCCCAGTGTGGGAAAACATTTGCCAGGTTAATTTTTGGGGAGTGTGGGGATTGATAGAGTCACTTAGGTATAGAAGCAAACTCCATAACGTGTTTCTTAGATGTCCATCTTCCTTTCTGACGCAGGTGGTGTTACCAGGAGCAGTTGTGCCTCACTGTCAAGAAAAACCCTAAACCACTTTAAATGCTATATTCTGTAGGTCTTTGAAAGGTTTGAAGAATGCCTATTCATCTCAAATAGATTTCTGCATATCTAGAAATCCTAACTAACTTAACTCCAAGTTTTGACTATCAGAGGTAACTATAACCTGTACTAAATTGAGCTACATAAACACAATATCTAAACAAGAGGAGAAATATACTTATCACACAATTGACCTTAAATTTGTATCAATAAATGAAAATCCATTCCAAATCAAAGTATTCATATCTATACCATAATTCCCTTTTTACCTTTAAAAGGAGATTGGTTGTGATCATTAAGCATTTAAAACAAACCCCATTTAAATGAAAACAAACATTTATAAACAATATTTAAGAATTTGGACATTGTTCTTTCCAAACTACTTCCTGCTAGTAGGGGGCGCTGTCATGGGGATCCGAAGAAGACACAGAAATCCTGGCTGTGGTCTGCAAGGCTGCTTTGTCCAACCTGTTTTGAATGTTTGTTCACGTGGGACTCTGTTTCAGGGGGTCTGGCTTGATCAAACCACATTAGTCTGGAAGGAATCCACAGCTTTTTATTTTCTGTTGAAACAAAAATAGAAATCATTTCCCCCATTAATTTGTCCTTGAACTTAAATTTTGGAGTCAAAGCATTTTTAAAATATATAAATGAAATTAATCTAGCAGCATTTCTTTTAATGGTTGTTGTTATTTTCTCAGCAGTCAAGTAATTTAAAGATAACAGAACAGCATACAATATCCAAAGTTTTTTGTGCTTTTCATCTTCATGTGGCTTTTTTTATTATTCTATTTCTTCTACTTCTATTTTGACATATTTTGAGACAGGGTTTCTCTGTGTGACTTTTATCTGTCCTGGAATTCACTCTGCATACCAGGTTTACTTTGAAATCACAGAGATCTGCTTGCCTCTTTCTCCTGAGTGCTGGAATTAAAGGCATATGCCACCACACCCAGTTTCTCTACTTCTTTTTTCCTTTTTTAAACCATTGTATCCTATTTCTCTTTCTCTGCCAAGCTGCCATCTTGGAGATGTGGTCACTGACATTGCCAGATCTCCTACACACCAATGAAGTGTTAGCAGAGCTCTTTAAAAGCTGTGCGGTTTTTTGCCACTTATGCTAATTTTGGAAACCTCTGTTAAAGGAGCCTTGCAAATCTTTACTTTTCTCTCACAAAACAGAGTCCAACCTAGAAAAATGCTGCTACCAAGAAGTCTTGCTTGTCCTTCTTTGTTTCTAAAACATTTTTTAAGCTTTTCTTGGTTTTAAGTGGAAGTTCTTATTAGCCAAGTTGGGCACCATTTTGTAATGAGTATGTTTTCCCTGCAGGTCCCTAAGTAACTTTGGCGGGCCCAGGACATGCAATGTAGACCAGGATAGTCTCAAATTCAAAGATTCACTGACCTCTATCTTCCTGAGTGGTGGGATTAAGACATTTGACACCACAACCAGCTAAATAATGTTTAAAGGACACTGAGAGGCCTTCTTAATGCAAGACATCAAACAGTTTAGTGAAGCCTCCAAGGAGAAGACTCTTCCCACACATGCAATTATCAAAAAGCTTTGCATGTAGATTATAATCAAGAAATGAAATCTGTTTGGAAAAGGGAAACCATTGGGCCAGTAGCCAAAGATACACACAGCATCTTCAAGAAATAAACAAATGTCCAAGGGGGAGGACATCTTGTCAGTCATGAGAAAGTGGTGATGAATATATGGAGATGGCACTACACTTTCCCAGACTGGCTGAGATGAAGAAGGGACAATGCACTCAGTTATGAGAAAGCAATGATAAATGTACAAAGATGGCACCACACTGTCCCAGACTGGACGGGATGAAGAAGAGACAGTACACTCAGTGCATACACGCTACTGCAGCTCAAAGTACAAACATGCTTGAGCAGTGTGAAGCTGTCTGGCAGAGCTTCCTGAGGCAGAATGGCATATACAACCCAAGTGTATATCAAACATCATTTTGAATTAAAGGTACCAGAAGGTACGCAAGAGAACTCACAACAACATGTTCGCAAAATACCCAAACTGGAGCACAAAAGGCTCTAAACCATAAAACTGATGTGAGTTGATTTCTGTGCAATAAGCCAGCAATATGGATGACTCTCACACTTCATGAAGTAGATGAGAGAGACACATGATCCCACTGTCTGGTTCAGTTCACATGAAGCCATAAAATTGCTTAGCAGGGAAGAGCAGTTGTTGTCAAGCATGACAACCAGTGTTCAATCCCAGGGTCCCCAGTAATAAAATGGGGTAACAGACTCTGGCAAGTTGTCCTCTGATCTCTACATGTGTGCCATGGCACATGAGCGTGCACACGCACACACACACACACACACACACACACACACACACACACAATGGGAGATGCCATTCTGTAAATATGTTTCTCTTCTTAGTTAATGAATAAAGCACTGTTGGCCAGTAGGAAAGCAAGATAGGTGGGACTAAAAGGTAAAAAGGATTAGGGAAGTAGTAGGGAGGAGTTTCAAGATACAGGACAAACAGGGTAGGATTCCGTGCCCTCTCTCCAGTAAGATGAGACCATGTGGAAATACTTAGATTAATAGAAATGGGTTAATATTTAAGACAGAGCTAGCCAATAAGAAATGCTAGTAACAGGCCAATAGTATAATATATAATACAGCATCTCTGTGTGTTATTTGCGGCTGGTGTGGCTCTGGGACCAGGCTGGTGGGAAAACATGCTCATAACACACACACAAGCATACACACACACATGCACATGCACAGGCACACACACATGCACATGCACACACACACATACATGCACACACACACATACACACACACACACACATACACACACACATACTAAATACATGGTAAAAACATTTTAAAAATGAATATTAAGATAAGGCTTTTGCACTCAGGGTAAACTTTGGCAGAAGAGACTAAACTGAAGGGATGCATGGAACTCTGAGGCTAATGTTGCCATTCTCCTTCATCCAGGTGCCATAGCCATGGCAATTCATCAAGCCCAGCACTCTGTGTACATTCTACATGTATGACTTCCTTCAATAAAAAAGTATAAAGACAGAAAACTTCAGTCCAAAGGGATAAGTGTCAGTACCTGTTCTGACCCCAGAAAAGTAAATACCTAAGTATGTACCCAGCTGAAAACAGAACAAAATAAGCTAGAAAGATGCCCATGTGGTTAAGAGCACTGGCTGGTCTTCCAGAGGATGCAGGTTCAATTCCCGGCACCCACATGATGGTTCAGAACTGTCTGTGATTCCATTTCCAGATTAGATACCCTTTCTCTGGCCTCTGAGGTTATACTTCATGCATGTGGTGCACAGACACACATGCAGACAATACACATAAAATAAAAACAAAAAAAAATTTAAAGGAAAGGAAGAAACAAAAAAATGTTGCCAGTGAAAACCAAGCAGAGAGTCAGCATTGACAGCTGCAGCTCAGCAACAGTAGAGCACTGCACTAGTGGTCAGATAAATCTGCTGTCTGCATAGCTGCAGCTCAACAACAGCAGTGCACCACACTAGCGGTCAGATAAATCTGATATCTGCTGTGCCCTATAATGTTTTCCAGCCAATACTAAAGAAATCTTTCAGAGATGTGGCCTCGGGCAGAAATCTCGTCTTAGATGTTACCAGCTGCTGGGTGCTGCACTGCCTGCCATCTATGTAATTATGCAGTACGGTCAGCATTGTCCCATCCCATCCTGATGCTCATAGGCCAAATCAGTCACTTCTTTGAACATGGGCAGAGACAGCCTGGACAGGGCAGCACTGTGACTGGGGCAGAGGAGGAGTGACTTGGACTGACGTGTTTCTTGTGGAGAGTTCTGCAGTTCTGAAACCATACCTGACAGGGAGAAGAGTGAGGCAGTGAGGTCACACACCAGCTTCTGATTCGTGGCCCAAGTCATTACCACACATCCCCAGAAACAAACTTCCCAGAAGTCTGCAGACAGAGCTGCAGAAGCCCTGGTTTTCACCCCCACACCACAGAAACTAGGTGCAGTGGTACATGCCTGTAATCCCAACACTTGTGAGGTGGTGGCAGGTAGGTCCTAAATTCAAGGTCATTTTTGCATACATGACAAGGTAGGAGTCAGCTTGGGCTATACAAGATTCTGCCTCTTGCTACATGACAACCTAGGGTTAACCTTAGCAATTAGTAAAAATGCTGTCGGTTCACCAATTCTAACTTGGGTGGTTTCCATACTTTGGTTCATGGAGAGTGGACATATGTGTTGCATCTTCTCAGGAAAAGCTTTATCACACAAGTTTTTAGAAAGCAGGCTTGGAGTGGAAGACACCTAAATTAGACCTAGGTATTCTGAGGTTTTATATTTCTGAGGTTATATATTTGTTTTATATTGCTTACTTTTATTCGTATTTGTTTATTTTGCTGTTATTGTTGTTGTAGATGTTTTCCTCCTTTAGACAGAAAGTGACTATTTTATGTACTTATTTATTCTAGTGGTATTGGGTCTGGTGATTTTCTTTTTACTTAAAGTGTACTGTAGGTTTGAGTCCCTGTCATCTAGTGGCTGGCTGTTGTGGGGTTTTTGTTTTATTTTGTTTTGAGAGACGGGGGTCTATGTTTGTCATCTTGTTGATCTTTTTTGAGTTTTACTTTGTTTTGAAAATTTTGTTTTTCTTATGTAAGTACAGTGACAGGTGTTTTAAGAGTGTCTTGTAGCCTCTTAAAGAAACCTCTGGTTTCTTTCTGTGTCTCAAAACCTCTAAGGCATGAGGAAGACCTTTTCAATAGATAAGCATATCTCCCTAAAACCCGGCAGGTGGGTAGGATTTTTCTCAGGACTTTCCTGGGGAAACTTAGAAGCAGTACTTCTGGAAAGAGATATAAATGATTCACAAGAAATTTTCTATTAATCCAATATGCTTAAATTGTGCAAATATTAAAAGTCTTCCAAGTATGTATGCAACAGATGGAAATGAAAACCAAAGGTGGTGGGGCAGCTGACATGTGACTCAGCTTTGCTGGATTTTGTCAAAAAGCTATGCTGGCCTTGTGACTTTTGCCATTTCCTGTCAGATATGACTGCGTTATTCCCTCGATCCCCCTTCCTCTCGATGACTCCCTTCCCTCCATCCAGTGTGTGACACATGAGGACTGTGAGAAGTACCCTTCCAGAAAGATTGTTGTCAGTCAGGAAGACAAACATTCTGGAATAATAGATATCCAAGTAACATCATCTCCGATGGTTAGGTATTATCTCTGAGGATTGGGAAAGAAACACTTTGAGCCTATATTATATTTGTTGTGTAGGTGGCCAGAGTTGTTGTTATTCATCAACATCATCATCATACTTCTGGATCCTGTAGTCTTCCTTTTGCAAATAATTGCCTTTCCTCTTGTGAGGATAAATCAAAGGAAGATCTCACTTGGAAAATGCTTCTTTTGGAAGTGTGAAACTTTGTTCATCTTTGCTGACCCTGGGACATCCAGGGAATGACTGAAAGCTGCTGTATTAATTGTAATGTCTACCAAGTATTGATGGTGGCTTTCCATAAGATACAGCTGGAGCCCATTTTGCCTAAACTCAATACCCTATATATTTTGGATATTTCTCACCTGGGTCAGAATTGCACCCTAGCTAGCTGAGAGTGGTTGGATATGAAGAAAAGGAATACTTACAGTCACAGAGTCCTGCTGCCTTTTTTTTTGTTTTGTTTTGTTTTGGTTTGTTTTTGTTTTTGTTTTTTGTTTATTTTGTTTGTTTGGAGATAGGGATTCTCTGTATCTTTGGAGCCGGTCTGGAACTCGCTCTGGAGACAAGGCTGGTCTCAAACACACAGAGATTAGTCTGTTTCTGCCTCTCAAGGACTGGGATTAATGGCATGTGCCACCACCACCCAGGTTTTTTTTTAAATTTTTGCTTTTGGAGGAAGGGGTAGGGTGGGAAAGATTTATTCTTTCTTCCTTTCTTTATTTCCTTCCTTCTTTCTTTTTTGTTATTTTATACAATGTATTCTGACCACAGTGTCCCTTCCTGCAACTCCTTGAAGATTCTCTCCTTCCACTCAGCCAAATCCACCAGGGGCCTGATTTTAAGTATGGTTTTTACATGCAGTAACACTCTATTGGAGAAAAATATTCCCTTCTTGAGTGGTTATCAACTGGCAGTAACTTCTGGCTTAGACACTGGATTCTTGTATCCATTTTGCCTCGCAGCACTGGTACCTCATCCAGCTTAGATCTGTGCAGGGCCTAGTTTTTGTTCTGTTTTGTTTTGTTTTGGTTTGGTTGTTGTTGTTTTGTTTTGTTTTTTGTTTTTTGTTAAAAGCAGGAAAACAATTAACTGCACACATAGAGGCAGCTGGCTTGTCTTTCAAGATAATACTGTATAAAATTTTCTTCATAAAGTAAATTCAAACTACTCAGAAGGGGCATATATTGGTTTAGGATTGCATGATTCTTGTTTGTTTGTTTGTTTGTTTGTTTTGCATTGTTAGTTTCCTTTCCTTGGCCTTTGGTCCCATCCTGTATTTTTAGCAGGATCTGGGTAATTCCACAGGTAAAATAAAAATTAAAAATAGGGACATTCAAGGTTTTCCCTCTCATTTAGAGAACAGCTCTAATTAAAGAATGCTATTATCATTGAGACTCTCTCTCTCCTCCCCCCTTCTTCCATCCCTCTCTCCCCTCCTTCTTTCCTTTTCTTGGGATGGATCTAAAAATTGGATGCTCCTGGTTGTAAGCTTAAGTAATTTATAGCTTAAGCAGATGTGAGTGAGTAGGAAGGACCCACCAAGCATAAATAATAAAAATGGGTATTAGTTGCTCTACCTTAAGGTCTCGATTATCTTATGTCTATCAGTTTGTAAATCCACACTAAATATATATTATTCCATATTTTTCATTCTAAAACAAGTACTTGTGATTTTCTTTTTACTTAAAAGGTACTCTAAGTTTGAGTCCCTGTCATCTAGGAGCCAGTAAGCACAGAGAACAAAAAAGATATTGAAAAGAACTCAGAGGGTGATGAATCCCATTGGCTAAGAAATCAAACAAAAGAGAACATTAAGAAAAATAAAGTGAGCTGAGCAGTGGTGGCACATGAATGCGTTTAATCCTGTAAATACTTGAAAGGCAGGCAGGTACATCTCTGTGGGTTCTGGGCCAACCTGGTCTACAGAGTGAGTTCCAGGATGCAGGACAGACCCCAAAGCTACAGTGAAACTCTGCCTTGAAAAGAATAGAGAGAGAGAGAGAGAGAGAGAGAGAGAGAGAGAGAGAGAGAGAGAAATGAAACAAACCATCTCAGAATCCTGGTATTGCCTCCTTAGTATAATTTTAAAAAGAAAGAGATACTATGATCATTAGAGGATTCAGTGAGAATATGAGGTGTTACACTGGTTTATCTTACTGAAGGTTACACATGGTTGCTACCATCTTGGTGAGACAATGTGACTGCCACTCACACAGTTACTAAAACATTTTGAACTAGAAAATGTGAAGCATATCTTCATATTCAACAATCCCCTCTCTCTCTTCACACATACACATGAATAAAATTTGAAATTAAACTAAATGTACAATAAAAGAAGCCAGGTGTGGAGGTGCATACCTCTATTACCATCACTAGGGATGCAGAGGCTGGTGGATCTCTGTGATCCAGATTCAGGTCTGATCTAGGTAAAGATTTCTAGGCAGCACCATGTTCAGAAAAACTCCCCCCACCCTTACCTCCAATACATCTCAATAAAGTATATGAATATAAAATTAAAGCCTGGCATCAGGGTGGTGCTGGTAGTGGAAGTGGTACATGCCTTTGATCCCAGCACTCAGGAGGCAGAGACTTGTTTACAGAATAAAAAGAAACAAGGGAAGACAGAGCTGAGGTGGGGGAATATGACTCATAGAGAAAGGGTTTGGTGGGGTAAAAAGGAAAGCCTCATCCTCACTTTTCCTGCTCTGCTTTTACAGGCTCTTCCTACTGCTCAGACAGCCCTCTTCCTTTGGTATTCCTAAGGTTCAGCAAGCCATCAAACACAGGGAACTGTCTCTGACAGCCAAGAAAACTTAGATAAACTGGCTTAGCCTCTAAGACAGTGCACAGGTGTTCTGCATGAGAGCTCAGGTTTCCTCTACTCACCACCCAGCACAGATTTGAGCTCCTATTCTCCCAAGTCCAACCCCACTGTAATGGTGCCATTGGCCCTACATAAAGGATGAGGACACCATCCATGTACACGCATGCTTGTTTGTTACCACACACATACATTAGTCTGCCTATCTGCCTGTGTGTGTGACTTCCTCCCCATCTGCTTGGCTCTGAACCCTGCCAGTGCCCACTGCTTCTGAAGTCAGAAGAAGGGGGTAGGTCTGTTGAAATTAGAGTTATGGATGGCTGTCAGCTGCTTGTTGGTGGGAGATGAATCCACAAAGACAAAAGACATGACAGGCAGGAGAGAACAGAAACAGTCTATATTTCATGTTAGTGATTAAAGTTATGTCTGAGGAGCCTCCTTGTTACCACAGGTTTTTCCTACTCGCCAGCCTCCCAGGCCTGCCGCCATGGTCCCACCGCCACATGAGCCCCAAATAATACTCAGAGACTCTGTATTTGATACAATCCTGTTGGCCAGTTACCATTATTGTTTATGGACTAGCTCTGTCTTAATTATTAACCCATTTCTACTTATCTAATTATTTCCACGTGGCTCATCTTATCTGGGAGCCATGGCTGGTGTCTTCCTTCCTCCCCAGTCTACATCTTGACTCTCCTAACTACTTCCTCTTTCCTCCTCCTAATCTCCTAGCCACGCCTATCTAGTTTTCTATTGGCCAACAGGGCTTTATTAATTAACCAGTATGAGAAACATATTTACAGAATAACATCTCCCATCATCTCCTCTTTTCTGTCTAAAATAAAAAGAAGGGTTTTAACCTTGACATAGCAAAATATATCATACATCAAATAAGAATCATAGTAAACAATATTTAGTCCATTAACGTTTTGTAAGACTTAAAGAAAATATCATTTATCCTATCTTGTGAGTCTAAAGTCCTATATGTAACTTATCTTTAATCCTAACTAAGGAACACTATAACCATAACTATCTGTCTTCAACTCCTTCAAAGACCACAGAAGGATAATATATAAACTCTAGAAATGACAGAGACAACTCATTGCCTGGTCAGTCACCCAAAGTTCTTCTGTAATGTTCCATCTTCAGCCCATAGGCCATAATGTGTCTGGCAGACTTTCAGCAAAGCAGAAAACTTTAAACTGTCCACCTGTAATGGCAGTTTGTGAGTCATTTTTCTCTGTGTCCTGTAGACTGTCTGGCTGTCTGGCAGCCTCTTCCCTGAAGCAGGAACCCTGTAGCAATGTCCATTTTGCATCAGCAGTCACCTTTCCTGTGGGTCCTGCACGTCCAGTTTATTCAGCATATAGTCAGTCTAGACAAGAGCAGTATCTTATCCAAATGGCTAGTCTTGTCATATTAGAAGCAAACTCCATAACACGTTTTTTCAATGTCCATTTGTCTTTCTGACACAGGTGGTGTTACCAGGAGCAGTTGTGCCTCATTATCAAGAAAAACCCTAAACCATTTTAAATGCCATATTCTGTAGGTCTTTGAAAGGTTTGAAGAATGCCTATCCATCTCAAATACATCTCTGTATATTTAGAAAACCTAACTAACTCCAAGCTTGGCTATCATAGGTAACTCTCTAATCTGTACTAAATTATACATTACATTTCTAAATGAGCTATATAAACACAATACCTAAACAAGAGGAGAAATATACATATCATAAAATTGACCTTAACACAATACCTAAATAAGAGGAGAAATATACATATCACAAAATTGACCTTAAATTGTATCAATAAAAGAAAATCCATTCCAAAGCAAAGTATTCATATCTATACCATAATTCCCTTTTTACCTTTAAAAAGATTGCTTGTGGTCATTAACCACAATTTATAACCAAGCCAATTTAAATGAAAACAAACATTTATAAACAATATTTGGGAATCTGGGCGTCATTCTTTCCAAACTACTTCCTGCTGGTAGAGGGTGTTGTCATGGGGATCCTAAGACACAGAAATCTTGGCTGTAGTCTGCAAGGCTTTGTCTCAACTGCTTTGAATGTTGAATCAACTGGGGCATTGTTTCAGGGGGTCTGGCTTGATCAAACCACATTAATTTGGAAGAAATCCACAGCTTTTCATTTTCTGTGGAAACAAAAATAGAAATCCTTTTCCCCAGTAACTTGTCCTTAGGCTTAAATTTTGGAGTCAAAGCATTTTTAAAATATATCAATTGAATTAATCCAGTAGCATTTCTTTTATCAGTAGTATTTTCTCAGCAATCAAATAATTTAAAGACAACAGAAGCGTGTACAGTATCCAAAATTTCTCTGTGTTTTCCATCTTTACATGGCTTTTTTATTATTCTATTTATTCTACTTCTATTTTTATATATTTTGAGACAGGGTTTCTCTGTGTAACTTTTACCTGTCCTGGAATTTCCTCTGTACACCAGGTTTACTTTGAAATCATAGAGATCTGCTCGCCTCTGTCTCCCGAGTGCTGGGATTAATGGCGTGCGCCAACACACCCATCCATTCTACTTCCTTTTTTCTTTTTTAAACCATTGTATCCTGTTTCTTTTTTTTTCTCCCAAGCCAGCGTATTTTTTAAAACACAGTGTAAACCTTCATTGCAGCTCTTGTACACACCAATGAATTGTTAGCAGAGCTCTTTAAAAGCAAGGCAGTTTTTTGCCACTTATGCTAATTTTGGAAACCTCCCTTAAAGGAGCCGCGCAACTCTCTGTCTACAGCAAAACAAATCCAACTGAGAAAATGCTGCTACCAAGAAATCTTGGTAGTCTCTGTTCCCTTGTTTCTAAAACTATTTTTTAAACTTTTGTTAAATTTTAAATGAAAGTTCTCAATCCCAGTTCTGACACCATTATGTTACAGCAGGTTTTTCCGCCGGTCTGGGCCCACAGCTGCTGAAAGGCACTGGACAATAGAAAAAACTTCTGAACTAAATCAGCTGGTGTACTTCAAGGATGTATTGAATGGAAACCAGGATATGTGTTATGTTGGGGTAGGGGTTTCACATTTGTATCCACAGGAGAAGAAAAGCTATGGATACCGTCTAAGTTGATCAAGATCTGAGTTGAATAAGAGAAACATCTTAATGAAGAGGAGTGACAAGTCATTCAAGAAATTGGGTCCCACAAAATGTGTGGAGACCTCTCAAGGTAGGGGAAGTGTTCTCTTCTTGTCCTTACAGTAAAACAGGGAACACCTATCTTCAAACAACCAAGAGACAAGGAACATGTAGGTACCTACAAAAGACAGCTCTCCAGAAAGAATCATTTAATGAAGAGTAATCTGATTTATGGTAAAAATATTTAAGTCTAGTAAACTGTTTCTATACTGAAATCTATTTATCTTTACTATTTGGTATTCCTATAGTCCCCATTCATGTAAACCAATGCTGGCTTTGGAGTTGGATTTGGCTTTCCTTCTCTAAATTCAAGCATGTTGTTAAGATTAAATTCACAGTTTCTGCTTTATATCAAGAAGACAATTGATGTAAGGCAGACGAAAACAAAATCTAGGGACTCATGTGTGTATATGCACTTTTCTCTCTGAAATCCTCATTTTCTCTTATACATGTTAATGCTTTTTGTTGCCTTTCCCCTAATGCATACTGTAAAACTTGAAAATTTTACTTTGATATTGATATTTAAGTTTTCCACAAGGAATAACATCAGTTCCTAACAGCAATCCTTGAACACTCCAGAAAGAAGATGGGGCCCCAAATGGACATTTCTATTCTACTCAGCCTGATGGGTCTGAGCTACAAACTTCACCCTTTAACCGGTTTGGGACTGCTTTGCTCAAGACAACTCCTAACTAGCTAGCTGTAATGGTGTACCTTCTTATTACAACCTGGCCAGAGTTTCAAATAGAACTCCAGTCAAGCATTTTCTGACACACTATGAATACCTACATATGTCACAGCCAGTTCTGTTGAGAAATTTGGTTGCTAAACATTTTCTTCCTACAGGATCCCATGGAGCAATCATCGTCCCATTTCAGTAGGGAGTAATCTTAAGATAACGACGCCCCCTCTCCCCACTCTTGGAATTTAGGGATAATATTCATCTTCATAGGGTTGGTTTTAGTTACTTGGGGTTGGGTATGGAAGGTGATATTTAGACTCAGTTATCTCTTTTAGACAGGAATAGGGTATGGTTGGGAAAGGTATGGTTTAGAATGATATAGGGTATGGTTGGGAAAGGTATGGTTTAGAATGATATAGGTAGATTGGCCTACCTTCTTGTGAATTGTTTAGTAAGAGTGAGATATTAGTATTTCAGCTTACATTGTTATATATTCTTATCCGTGGTAACCTATGTACTGGAAGAATTGTATATTATATTTTGTCATATTGTGTGAAATCTTTCCATTTATGTTTTATGCACATTATTCTCACTATATTCTATGTATGTATACTTTGTTTGCATTCAAGACATTTTGTATATTGATTCAATTTGGGATATTTATCTTGCTGCCCTTTAGAGCTACCTCTTGTCTAGACATTTCTACTCTACCTCTACTTTAGGAATTTACATGTGCATAATTATATTGTTTAGGTGTGTATCCTTGCTTTACTCAAGGAAGTTTTAATCAGGTTTTTAGCTAAGTTCCTGAGTATTACAGATTACCCTCACCCGTGTTTCCTTTACCTATGATATTAGTTAGTCATAGATGCTTAATCTCCAATCACTTCATAGACCTACAGAACACTGCATTTAAATGTTTTAATATTAGTACTCCGTTGACATGAGACACTGTTGCTCCTGACAGCACCATGCACTTTCCCGAAAGTATGTTGGACACTGTTGTTTCTCCTTCTGGAGTTCACCCTCCCTTCGGCCATGGCCTTTTGGGCAAGGAACTGCCCCTACCTTGACAACTGATCTGGACATGAGGTCCTATGTGCTTGCAGGAGACAAACAGAAGACTGCTGAACCTTGCCAAGTCAGGGTAAGACAGCCTTTCTTCCTCCCTGCTTTTGTTATGATCTGTCAGGTACTTTTGGCCTTAGCCAAAACTGGCTGTACCAACATCCCTCTGAGACCTTGGGTGACTGTCCAGGTAGCTTGCTGTTTCTGTCTTCGGGGCATCTTTTGGAAGTTGCCCATCCACACTTCCTGTCTACCCCAGTATCGCTATTTTCCTTCTCAGGTCTTGATGAGGTTGTAGATTAAACTATCACAACTATTATTCTCTCTTCCAAGTTAGATAGATTAGGTACTAGGCTTAAGCTTTCTAGCTTAGGATAACTCGATTGTAAACTCCGTTATGTCTTCACCCCAGGACTAGATATGTAGGTCGTTTTGTTCTCTATTTTCCTTTTCTTAGAGCACACTTGTTATTCACTGTTTTGTATATAGTTTTGTATCAAACACAAATCTTTTCTTTAGACTAAAAGGGGAATTGTAACAACATATTCAACTTGTCTGCACCTGTGGCTTAGGCCATGCCCATTGGGGCAGAGACAGAGCCGGATGGGAGCTGGGAGAAAAGGCTGGGAAAGGGTCAAGCCGCTCCCGCTCCTTTTGGTGGTGGACGCTGGAAGGCTTAGGATCCAGTGGAACCTGCCTCGTTCATCTGCCTATGTTGTGAGTTATTTCTCCCTTAATAAACATCTATTGGGCCTAATTGTTTATCCTGATCCTTATTAAATTGCAATACCGCCTACTTACATGAAACAAACAACAACAACAACAAAAAAAGTCCTCTCAAACATCCAGATGCTCTCTGAGAGGAATATAATGCTTAAAAAACAAACTAACACTTTTTAGGTGTTCCCTAAATACTCAGGGACACTCTGAGGGCATGGAGAACAGCAACAGTTCACTGGGTACCTATTCATCTTCTGCTGAATTGTTTAAAGTTTTTCTCAATTTAGGATGATATTGGCTATAAGAGTCCCATCTTTTACAATGCTTTAAGATTCTAAATTTTAGGTCAGGTGGTGGTGGTGGTGCACTCCTTTAATCCCAACACTCAGGAGGCAGAGGCAGGTGGATCTCTGAGTTTGAGGCCAGCCTGGTCTTCAAAGAGAGTTCCAGAACAGTCTCCAAATGTACAGAGAAACCCTGTCTTTAAAAAGAAAAAATAATCTAGCGTTTATTTGATAAACATATGTTCATTCTAGTTTTATTGGCTGTGCAACTTTGATCATAAAGTCATGTTGAAATTGTTTGTTTTTTGAGACAGGGTTTCACTGTGTAATACTTCTAGCTGTCCTAGAACTCAATTTGTACACCAGGCTGGCCTCAAACTCACTGTGATCTACTTATCTCTGCCTCCCAAGTGCTGGGATTAAAGTTGTGCACCACCTGGATGGTTGTTGGATTTTATTAAAAAAAAATCTACATTTTATATTTCATCTTTGGTTATTACTTGCCTTGTACTGGGTGATTTGTTTGTATTTTTCCTAATTTTATTTATTTATTTATTTATTTATTTATTTATAGCGTTTCAAGACAGGGTTTCTCTGTATAACAGCCCTAGCTGTCCCTGAACTAGCTCTGCAGACCAGATGGGCCTCAAACTCACAGATGTCCACCTGCTTCTGCCTCCTGAGTGAGTGCTTGGATTAAAGCCTTGCTTCAGAACTGCCAGACTTTGCAAATTGTTGAATGGTGTAGTGAAGGCATTTCTTTCTAGTGTTTCATTGGGTTATATCTTTTCATGATTTTTGAATTATATACTGAAGTCAATTATTTGAGCTCTTAGATTATTTTTAAAGGAGGAAAATAGAGCTATAAATTTCCCCATATGACTAATTTTACTGTGTGCCAGCAGCTGCATAGTGTTCCATTTTCTTGAGGGAATCTCTCTACCTCTAACTTACTCTAGATTTCAGTTTTGTGTCATTCCTCATGCAGTGATAAATGAGTTGTGTTTTCAATCTCATGCATCTTGATGTCCACATCTGTTCTCTGAGGGCATGTAACAGGAGTGTGATACAAAGACTTACAGGCAAGAAAAGTTCAAGTTCACCACTTCTTAACACCTTGACCTAGAGCCAGAAACTCTAGAGAAGTCACTCTAGAGAAGTCACAATGACAGGTGATGCCCCGATCTACTGGAATACTTAGATATGCACATTGCTCACCTTTTACTTAAAATTTAGCTTCTTATTGGAGGTGGGGAAACCTTCATTGCTGATTTGAATTTAGTCACTTCCAGGTTTCTGAGAAAAAAATAAATTTTGTTTTACTCCACATTTTAACCTGCTTTTTATTCATTCATTTGTTTATTCATTTGTCTATTTGAAGCAGTGTCTGTCTCTTAATCTGTGCTCCACAAATTTGTTTCATTTCATGACTCAGGACTTCTTTCTGATTACTGTCATGAAAGTAGTGAGCTACTCCAAATTATTTTAAATAGACTGTTATTATATAGCACCAACAGGGAGATAAGTTGCCTTGTCAAAGAGCAAAGGGAATGGGGGTGGGGTGGGGGAAGGGCATTATGTTGATTGGTGCTGAATCTCTGGTGGGTGTAATTTTGGACTTACTTATTGTGCATTTTTTTCAAACTGTAGATGGCTGTGAGCTACCATGTGGTTGCTCAGAATTGAGCTCAAGACCTCTGAAAGAACAGCCAGTGCTCCTAACCGATGAGTGATCTCCCCAGACAGCCCTTATTGTGCATTTTAAAACTGCTTTTA
Source organism: Cricetiscus sungorus (assembly GCA_030556225.1). Lineage (NCBI taxonomy): Eukaryota > Metazoa > Chordata > Mammalia > Rodentia > Cricetidae > Cricetiscus > Cricetiscus sungorus. Next base: position 40,806,688 of record JANBXA010000642.1, on the reverse strand, counting down.
CTACCTTGATGGCTTGTTCCAGTCCCTGCGTGTGTGCAATGACTGATGCTGAGTCTGTTGTTAGATAGCCCTCTTGTCTCTCTCTAGCTTGGCACTGAATTTCCATTGTTGTTTGGTTTTGACTGTATTATTTATTTCATGTGTTGGTATTTCACTTGCCTACTGGACTGCCTGCATACTCACAGTTCACATTTAGAGTTGAAATGTGAAAATGCAGGTAGTAAGATACTAGTCTGATTTCCTTTTAGTGATTTACTAAGGCCACACACCATTTGAGGCAGAAACTGGGTCTTTTTTCCGAAGCACCCTGGGGGGAAGGGGCATCTAACTTGCTCCAACTGATCCAAGAAGCAACCTGAGGTAGGTGGGGGAACACCACACAGCTATGATGAATTTTGTCACCATGTGTTAGATGAAACAGGAGATTTGGAGAGACTGGTGGAAGTTCACCTAATGCTCTTTGAGTCTCTCAGCAAGTGAGGGTGTGCTGTTCTTCCATTACAGTTATAGGAGCTAGAGAAGTTATAAAAGCTAGAGAAGGGTTGGGAGGTCCCCAGTGAGGGCCCCAAGTGAGTGGGGTCCTAAGGTAAGGGACCATGTGGGAGAGCATAGCAGGTTCCATAGCAGGCGAGGGTGACTAAGGCAGCAAGGTGGAGGGAATAACACGCCAGGGAGATAGAGCTTGAATGAGGAGTTTATTTAGAGAGGGGAGTGAGGGGGAAGGGAAGAGACATAGACGCACCGGGAACAAGAGGAAAGAGGGGGGAAGGGGGGGAAAGATGGGGGTAGCTGGTGGCCAACCACAGGCAGGAATGAGCAAAAAGAGAGCAAAGAAAGTGGGCAGGAGTCTGACTTTTAAAGGGGTCCTTCACACCTCCTGCAGATTAGTACTCATGGAACCCTGGGCTGACCAGAGTACTGTCTGAGTGCATTCTGCCAGGTGACAGGGGCAGGACAGCACAATGCCTGAATCTTTACAGGGTGACTCTGAGCCAAGAGAGGGGTTGGTCGGCTGCATAAACCTACAGCTACTTGCACTTACCCAAGCATGAAGCATGAAAAGAAGCAAATATAGTGGGTATTATTGTGGTGGGGAAAGGAGAATGACTCCAGACAGAAAAAGACATTCTGGCTGTTCAGCCACATGATAGGAACACAGCCACTTTCTGCTTCCTACTCGTAACACCTCATCAAAAGGACTGATAAAATGCACTGTTCCTCCAAATTGGACATTGGTGTGTTACAAGCAGGTTTTTCTATGCTGGTCTTGTCCCGCTGCCACGCCAGCCCCCAATAACACACTGAGACTCTGTATTTGATGTAATGCTGTTGGCCAGTTACTAATTTCTTATCGGCTCTCTCTTAAATGTTAACCCATTTCTATTAATCTAAGTATTTCCATGTGATCTCTTCTTACTGGAGCGGGCCAGGACCTCTGTTCTCTCCAGTCTCTACATGTTGACTCCTCCTAACTACTTCCGCTTTCCTCCTTGTCTCCTAGCCCCACCTATCTTGCTTTCCTATTGACCAACAGTGCTTTATTCATTAACCAGTATAAGAAACATATTTACAGAATAACATCTCCCATCATCTCCTCTTTTCTGTCTAAAATAAAAAGGGTTTTAACCTTAGCACAGCAAAATATATCATACAACAGTTATCAAATAAGAATCACAGTTAGCAATATTTAGTCCATTAACATTTAGCAAGATTTAAAGAAAATATTTCATTATCTATCCTATCTTTGTGAGTCTAAAATCTTATATATAACTTATCTTTAATCCTAACTAAGGAACACTATAACCATAACTATCTGTCTTCAACTCCTTCAAAGACCACAGAAGGATAATATATAAACTCTACAATGATAGAGACAACTCACTGCCTGGTGGGTCACCCGAAGTTCTTCTGTAATGTTCCATCTTCAGCCCATAGGCCATAGTGTTTCTGGCAGACTCCTCAGCAAAGCAGGAAACTTTAAACTGTCCACCTGTATTGGCAGTTTGTCAGTCACTTTTCTCTGTGTCCTGCAGAATATCTGGCAGACTCTTCCACGAAGCAGGAATCCTGAAGCAATGTCCATCTTGCATCAGCAGTCACTTTCCTTGTGGGTCCTACATGTCCAGTTTATATAACATAAAGTCAAACAGTCTAGACAAGAGCAGTATCTTGCCAAAATGGCCAGTCCTGCCATATTGAAAGCAAACTTCATCACGTGTTCCTTCTATGTCCACCTTCCTTTCTGATGCAGGTGGTGTTGCCAGGAGAAGTTATGTCACACTGTCAAGAAAATCCCTAAACCATTTTAAATGCCATATTCTGTAGGTCTTTGAATGGTTTGAAGAATGCCTATTCATCTCAAATACATCTCTGTATATCTAGAAATCTTAACTAAACACTAAGTTTTCACTATCATAGGTAATTATAATCAGTGTTAAATTATACATTACATCCTAAGTAAATTATATAAACACAGTACCTAAACAAGGGGAAAAATATACATATCACAAAATTGACCTTAAATTGTATCAATAAATGAAAATCCATTCCAAAACAGAGTATTCACATCTATATCATAATTCCCTTTTTACCTTTAAAAAGATGTTGATTGGTAAATCATTAACCATTGGTAACCAACCCCATTTAAATAAAAACAAGCATTTATAGACAATATTTGGAAATTTGGGGATCGTCTGTCCAAATTGCTTCCTGCTGGTAGGGGGCACTGTCATGAGGATCCTAAGAAGATGCAGAAATCCTGGCTGTAGTTGTCTTCAAGCTTGCATTGTCCCATTGACGCTGTTTCAGGGGGTCTGGCTTGATCAAACCACATTAGTCTGGAAGGAATCCACAGCTTTTCATTTTCTGTGGAAACAAAAATAGAAATCCTTTTCCCCAGTAACCTGTCCTTGTACTTAAATTTTGGAGTCAAAGCATTTTTTAAAATATATAAATTGAATTAATCCAGCAGCATTTCTTTTATCAGTTATTTCCTCAGCAGTCAAACAATTTAAAGATAACAGAACAGCGTACAATATTCAAAGTTTTTCTGTGCTTTCCATCTTTACGTGGCTTTTTTATTAATCTATTTCTTCTACTTCTATTTTTACATATTTTGAGACAGGGTTTCTTTGTGTAACTTTTATCTGTTCTGAAATTCACTCTGCATACAAGGTTTACTTTGAAATCACAGAGATCTGCTTGTCTCTGTCTCCTGAGTGCTGGGATTAAAGGCGTGTACCACCACACCCTGTTACTCTACTTCCTTTTTTATTTTTTAAACCATTGCTTACTCTCATACACACCAATGAATTCTTAGCAGAGCTCTTTAAAAGCAATAAGTTTTTTTTCCATTTATGCTGAGTCAGGAGCTGCGCAAAAAGTGGAGTCTCTAGCAAAATAGAGTTCAACACAGAAAAAATGCTACTACCAAGAAGTCTTGCTTTTCTTTGTTCCTTTGTTTCTAAAACATTTCTTAAGCTTTTCTTAGTTTGAAGTGGAATTTCTTATTAGCCATGTTGGGTGCCATATGTAACAAGTATGTTTCCCCCTGGCCACCTGGTCCCAACGCCTCGCCATCCAGCCACAAATAACACACTATCTTGCTTTCCTATTGGCCAATAGAGCTTTATTCATTAACCAGAATGAGAAACATATTTACAGAATATCATCTCCCATCATTGGTGCAATGGAATCTGTTTGCTGTGGGTTCTCTTTCTAGGGTAAATTGATGTGTATATATGTACCTGTGTGTGTGCGCGTACTTTCATATCTGGTGTATTTAGTTGTCTTTCCAGGGAACGTTCACTGAAGTAATGACTGGGCCCCTGTACATTCATTGTTTTGGTCCTTTCTCTGAAGCTCCCCTCCCTCCTCCTCCTCTTTATCCTCCTCCTCCTGTTTCTTATTTCAGTTTTTAAGACAGGTTTTCTATGTGTAGCCCCTGCTGTCCTTGCATTTGATCTATAGGCCAGGCTTGCCACCAACTCAGAGACCCTCTTGCCTATAGATTGCAGACATTAAAGGTGTGTGTCAAAACTTTCTGCTCAAAACAGATTTTTCTTGATTGCTGTCTTTGTATTTTGAGATAAGGTTTCTCTTTGTGATTGCAGCTGTCCTGGCACTTGCTTTTTAGCCTAGGCTGCCCTCAAAGTCACAGAGATCTGTCTGCCTTCCCAGTGCTGGAAT
>JANBXA010000642.1:40605000-40800000 GCA_030556225.1 Cricetiscus sungorus | reverse complement strand
GGCAAGTCACTCATGCATAAAATAGACACATGAGCTTTTTATTTTTAAATTATTATTACTATTGTCATCATCACTATTCCTGTTTCTTGAGACAGGAATTTCCTCTGTGGCTTTGGAGCCTGTCCTAGAACACTCTCTCAAATCAGGCTGACTTGGAGCTCACAGAGATCCATTTGTCTGCCTCCCTAGTGCTGATGGGATTGAAGGCCTGTATCACCAACACCTAGTCTGGTTTTTTTGTTTTTGTTTTTGTTTTTTGTTTTTCTTTCCCTGGGTCTGTAATCCACATCTCTTCTCTCTTCTTTCTTTTTTCTTCCCCCCCTCACACCAGACAGGAATCTAAACCTGTGTGGTGTTTTTCTTTCCATGTAAGAGTGTGCTGTCTCAATCAGGAGAGCCTCCTCACAATTCTTCACATAAAATTCGTTTTAATTTCTCACCCTTTAGAGACTAGGAAACACAGAGAACAAAAAGGACCTTGAAAAGTATGTCACATGGTTGCTTCCATCTTGGATCTTGGTGAGCTCACTAGCCAAAACACACACACACACACACACACAGGTCTGCTCAAATGCACACCCAGAGACACATGTATAAAATTTTAAAATAAATTTAATGTAGAATATAGTAACAGAAAATAAATTAAAAGGAAACAGAAAACCTTCCTGGAGTTACAGAAATAAAAAGAAGCTGGGAGTCGTAGTGTACTCCTTTAATCCCACTATTCAGGAGACAGAGACAGGTGGAACTCTGTGAATTGCAGGCAGGTCTGACCTAGGTAGTAATTTCCAAGAGTATGTACAGAGGCCCATCTCCCATCTAATTCTAAAAACATGGAATCAGGCCTGGCACTGCTGGCATATGCCTTTAGTTCCACCAGCACTCACTAGGGGAGGTCTGCATAGTGAGTTCCAGGAAGTCAGGACTGTTTCACAGAGAAAACCTGTTGGGCATGGGGGTGAGGATAAAAAGGATTCTGTCTTTCAGATAGATAGAGTGGAGAGATACCTTGCTCAGTTGCTCAGCCTAGACACGGGATGGTGGTGGTGGTGGTGGTGGTGGTGCACCTTGGTCCTGCCTCAACAAGATGATGGAACACTTAGTAGAATTTCTAGGGGAGGCCTTAACCTATCTGAAGAGCAGATGAGAGGTGAGGTGAAGGGAAGTGGGGAGGAACAGGAGGTGAGGAGGGAAGAGGAACTCGGATTGGACTGTAAAAAATAAATTAAAAAGAATATTAAAAAGATAGATAGATAGATCAGTTAAATGCAGTCAACTTGGAATCAACAAACACCGGAAAAAGGGAAGGCAGTTCTGGGTATCTATCTGGCTTAGGAGTGGAAGGGGAAGCCCAATCCTGAGTTGCTGCAAAAGCCCTGTGCTCCCTTCTCTCAGTATTATAGAAACTTGAGTGGGCTGGCCCATGTTCATAATCCTAGCACTGAAGAGCTGGAAATACAAGGATCAGAAGTTCATCTTCAGCAACATTGCAAGTAGGAGACATGTTGGTTGAAAACAACCCCTCACAAATGAAGGAAGGAAGGATATATATTTTTCTGACTCACTGACTCTTATCCGTGTGATAATATATTATTTCAAAGAATACATCACAAGCGGGAATTTTAACTCATCTACTGCTGTTTTAATTTGCTCTAACTCAATATTTAGTCTGAGAACTTGGGGTATCGGAGGGTGGTCAGCAGTGGCATCTGGAAACACAACAGCAAACACAAATATCCAAGCAAGTGGTAAAATGTTTTCAGAAGTGTCGCAGCCCTCGCAGTCGTCTCGCCAGCAAGAATGCACACGGACAACAGGATCCTTCTGCAGCAAGCTTTATTGCAGTTAAGCCATGAAAGGAGGAAGACCCCAAGCCCCAGAGTGGTGCTGTATTTATAAGCCCTAGCCGCACCAGGATGGTACGAGGTGATGTATCGCCCTCTGGTTGGCTGCTCACTCATCACCCTATGTGATGCCCCGGGCTGGGCAGAGACTTGGCGTGTTCTCGCAATTGGCACATTTGCTCCAGAACTTGTTTACTGACTGCGGGGCTGGATGTCAGTGCCATCTTGTAATGGCGACTGCAGTATCACCGCTCCCTACACAGAAGGATGTTTAAATTGCAAAGAACTGCCATCACCACCTACCTCGCTCTCATTGAGTCTCACATCCCCTGATTGTGCCATCCCTTGCCCCACACCAGTCAGTGACAATTTGACCTGAGCACAGCTAAATTATACACCACCAAATGAAACATGAGCACCATTTTTCATGATTTTAGTGGGATCTTGAAGTTTACAATAAAGCTGACTCTGACTAACAGCATTTGGACCAATTTAAAAATTTTTCATACTGCACTGAAATACAAAATATTTATGAATCCACATTACTGAGTCAATTTAGTGATGTAATTTAAAACACAAAGATCAGAGTTCAAATTTAGAGTTAACAGCATGACCATGAGAAATTTACTTTATATTTGTGTTTGTTGGTTAGTTTATGCTTTTTGTTTTGAGGCAGGGTCTGACTACTCAGCTATATCTAGCCCAGAACTGAGTGCATAGATTGCCTCAAACTCCTGGTTCTGCCTTCTGAGTGTGGGAATTAATGATATGTGTCACCATTGTTACCATCCAGGTAAACCTTAGCCCTTCCCCTTGGAGGAACATGGCAGGCAGTGCCCTGGCTCTGCATGCAGATATAAAAGGTCCCTTTAAGAGACAAGCTCTGCCTGCTCCCTCCCAGTCTCTTTCCTCTCAAGAGGCAGGCAGGTCTTTTCCTGCCTTCATCCCTCCCTCCCTCCCTTCCTTTCTTCCTCCCCCTCCCCACCCTCTGTCTTTCTCCCTTCCCTACTACTCTTCTCCCAATAAAACTTCCCATGTATATTTTGTCAGCAAGGCAATTTTGTCCCTTACCCACTGTGAAATTGCCACGTCCACAGCAGTGACTGCCGTGTAGTGTCACAAGATGCCACGCATTTGGCTGGTTCACGCTGAAGGATTGGGGTATGAGCTCCCCGGAGCGTGGCCCCAGGCTTCCCCTTGGCAATCAGCGACCATGACGGGACCTGTTGCCATAGGCAAATCTCTGTTTTGGAGATGGCAGTGGAGCGCATACTCCTGGCACTCTGCATGATTTCCCTCTGTGTACTTTAATTGTTCTATTTACAACTGACCACATACCAAGAAATCAAAGTACAGAATGAAACTGAGTTATATGACTCAAGCTTCCTCAATTCGGCTCCTCCGCTTATACAGGCTATTGTAGAAGTAACAAAGGAGGCCCCGGACGATATGAGTCTGGGGGCCTTTCTAGAGAAAGTAGAACAAAGAGAATTATTGTATGAAGTCAAAAACACATTATGTATCTACGAAAGAACTATATTTGATTATTGCTTAATCTTGATTTTCTGCCTCTGGGCCAGGTGTGGGGCTATGTGCGGGAAATGTATTGTTTTGTTAAGTTCCTTGTTCTGTATACCATATAAATCAAGCCTTTGCAGAATGTATTGTTTTGTCAAGTTTCTTATTCTGTATACTATATAAATCAAGCCTTTGCAGAAGTAAAATTGCAGCAGATTTTCACTACACAGTGTGTCTGTCTGTCATTCCCTTGCGCCGTATCTTGACTTTCCTACAGCCTTCACCCCTGTTCTCCCGTGGATTCCGGTCTCCCAGAGGGACGGTCCGGTCCGTGGCAGGTGGCGCCCGAGAACAGGGACCCGAAGCATAGGTAAGCTTCCTCCTTTTCTTTTCTCCTCACAGTCAGGAACGGCTCTTACAGGACGCTGCAGGTCCGCCGGTAAAGGATCACCGGTTAAGCGTAAGTAATCACTCAACAAGGGAATCATGGGGCACCATATACAGGACTCTATTAAGGCCTGTTCAGATGCCTCACCTGCAATAGTCCAGGGAATGGCCTATGCAGCAGCTATGAAGGGACAGAAATTTAGCGCCTATGTAAAAAGACATATGGAGGAGGTAATAGAGGCTCCTCCGAACCCACATGCTTCAATTGTGGGAAGCCAGGACATTTGCAAAAGGATTGCCATAAAGGCAAGAAAGGGAGTCCTGGCCTTTGCCCAAGATGCAAAAAAGGGAAGCACTGGAGGAATGAGTGCAAATCAAAATTTCATAAGGACGGCACTCCACTCACTAAAACTGAGGAAGAGGATGAGCCTAGAAGGTCAAAAAACTAGGTCAGGGGTGTTCTCCTAACCCGGCACCCAAGGGAGACATGGAATCTCCTAGCCAGGGTAATTTAAACCCTGAAGCTCCTGAATTTACAATACATGATCTGCCAAGGGCTACACCAGGGAGTGCTGGCTTAGATCTGGCCAGCAGTCAAGATCTGATCCTGTCAAAATGGGATGGAGTTTCCTTGATACCTACTAAGGTATCAGGACAACTCCTCCCTCAGACAGTAGGACTGATTGTTGGACGAAGCTCCAATTATCAGAAAAACTTTGAGGTGCTTCCTGGGGTGATAGATGCAGATACTGACAATGATATTAAGATCATGGTAAGGCCATTGGCAGAAACTATACAAATACATAAAGGACAAAGAATAGCACAATTGTTGCTATTACCATATGTGAAGTTGCCTAATCCTATATTAAAACAATCCAGAGGACAAGGACAATTTGGTTCCTCGGATGGAGTCTTTTGGGTACAGGACATGAATGAGCGACCTTTTAAAGTCATTAGGGTCAATGGAAAGAAAATTAAAGGTCTGCTGGATACAGGCGCGGACAGGACATGTATAGCAGGAAAAGACTGGCCCAATGCCTGGCCAGTACAAAAAACAGGGTCCTCTCTAATGGGACTGGGGACTGCATCAGGAGTTATGCAAAGCTCCATGATTCTTACATGGGAGGATGAAGGAAAGACTGGACATATACAGCCCTATGTTTTACCTTCTCTCCCCTTCACTGTGGGGAAGGGACATGCTGGACTCCATGAATGTTAAATTAGTAACCTCAGACAATTTGAATGAACAGCATTTTACATAGGGGCCACTGAAGAAAAGTTATATGCAGATAAAATAGAATGGCTGACTCAGGAGCCTGTATGGGTGAGTCAGTGGCCCCTTACTGAAGAAAAGATACAGGCTCTTGAACAACTAGTGCAAGAACAATTGGCAAAAGGTCATATAGTGGAATCCAACAGCCCCTGGAATACCCCGGTATTTGTTATTAAGAAAAAATCAGGAAAATGGAGACTCCTACAAGACTTGAGAGCAATAAATGCTGTTATGAAAGATATGGGGCCACTTCAACCTGGCCTTCCATCACCAGTGGCTATTCCACAAGGATGGAAAATAATTGTCATAGACCTGCAGGATTGCTTTTTCACGATCTCATTGCATCCTGAGGATTGTGAACGTTTTGCCTTTAGTATCCCTTCAATTAACTTTAAACAGCCATATAAGAGATATCAATGGGTAACCTTGCCTCAGGGAATGAAAAATTCCCCAACATTATGTCAGAAATTCGTAGCTCAAGCCTTACAACACATTAGAAGTAAATATAAAGATATGTATCTTATACACTATATGGATGATATTTTGCTTGCACATCCTGATGGAGAAAAAATAGAGATCATCTTACAAGAAACAATTCAGAAATTAACTCAATATGGGCTAATAATTGCTCCAGAAAAAGTTCAAAAAGAACCGCCGTTACTATATTTAGGACAGATACTCACTCCTCAAGCAATTAGCTCACAAAAATTGTCTATTAGAAGAGATAAATTAAGAACTTTAAATGATTTTCAAAAATTATTAGGAGATATTAACTGGCTGAGACCATATTTGAAAATAACTACAGGAATGTTAAGTCCCCTGTATCAAATATTACAGGGAGATTCAAATCCAAAATCTCCCAGAGTTTTAACAACAGAAGCTGTTGAGGCTTTGACTTTAGTTGAAAAGGCACTAGCACAAGCCAAAGTAAAACAGATTAATTATGAAAAGCCATGGGAATTATTGATACTCCCCACTAAATATACTCCTACTGCTTGTCTCTGGCAGACAGGAATATTAGAATGGTTACATTTACCTCATACTCAAGCCAAGATGTTAGCTGATTTTCCTTACTTATGTTCTCTTTTAATTACGAAGGGAAGGATAAGATCAAAAGAATTGTTTGGACGAGAACCACATAATATTATAACTCCTTATAATAGAGGACAAATAGATCAATTATTGCAAAATAATGATGATTGGATTTTAGCCTTATTAAATTATACAGGTCAAATTAAATATCATTATCCTAAGCATCCTATTATAGAATTTGCCAAGACAGTAGAAATTATCTTCCCTATTTGGTTCTCACCTTCCCCCCTCGAGCAGGCTATGCTTGTTTTTACAGACGGCTCTTCCTCCGGAAAGGCTGCGGTCTATACCCTAGACCAGGGCGCGTTCTGGGAGGAAGGGAAAGGAAACTCTGCACAGCAAGCAGAAATTTCTGCTGTGATCTTGGCCTTTACTAAATTTACCCAACCTTTTAATTTATATACAGATTCTAAGTATGTGGTGAATTTGTTTCCGGCATTGGAAACTGCCCTTTTATCTGGAAAGTCACCAATCTTACCCCTTTTACAGAGATTACAAGAGCTAATACAACAAAGGCAGCACAAATTCTTTATAGGTCATATTAGGGGACATTCAGGTCTTCCCGGACCTTTAGCCCAGGGAAATGCCATGGCTGATTTACTAACCCAGCCACAAGGTGCCTTTTCAATACAAGAGGCACAAGAAAGTCATGCTTTGCATCATCAAAATGCAAGGGCATTAAAGCGTATGTACCATATTACTAGAGAACAGGCAAGACAAATAATGAAGCAGTGTCAACACTGCCCAATAGCTCATCATCCCTTGAAAATGGGAATAAACCCTAGAGGTTTAAAAGCCAATGTAATTTGGCAAATGGATGTGACCCATATCTCATCCTTTGGAAAATTATGCTATGTTCATGTGGTCATAGATACTTTTTCTCATTTCATACATGCTTCGGCCCAAACAGGGGAAGCTATAAAAGATGTAATTCAGCATCTTATTCAGAGTTTTCAAGTGATGGGTGTACCCTCACAGATAAAAACAGACAATGGGCCTGCATATACGGCAAAAGCCTTTGAACAGTTTTGTATGCAATGGCATATACAACATATTACAGGTATCCCTTATAACCCACAAGGACAAGGGATCATTGAAAGAGCACATCAGACTTTGAAAATGCAAATACAAAGATTACAACAGGCTAATAAATATTTCACTCCACATCATGTGTTGTCTCATAGCTTGTTCACCCTGAATCATCTCAATATAGATGACAGGCATTTTACTGCCGCCCATAAACATTGGGCAAAAGAAGGGCTCGATAGCCCCCTACCAAAAGTTTTATGGAAGGATTTGCTTTCCGGCCTATGGAAAGGCCCGGATATTTTAATTACTTCGGGACGAGGGTATGCTTGTGTGTTTCCACAGGATGCCGACTCCCCCATCTGGATTCCAGACAGACTCGTCAAGCCAGCTCCTCCAGAAAAGAAGAAAGCGACGGCAGAGACGACAGCAAAAGCAGCTCCAGCTCACCATGAAGAAAATGAAACTGACCTCGAACAGAGACAGACTGACATGGACGAAGATTCGTCATCTGACACGGGAAGCGAAACAGCTGCTTCTTAATCAGGGGAAGCCCCTGACAGCGTCTATGTATTTTATTGCCTTTTTGTCTTTGATCTCGGGCCCGAAGGGAATGGAAGGGATTTCCTACTGGGCCTACGTCCCAAATCCCCCTATTTTGCACCCTGTAGGCTGGTTTGACTCAGAGCCACTAAAAGTGTTAACTAATGATTCAGTCAGGCTAGGCGGAGCTCAGGACTCTGACGCTCGACAACACACATCCTCCTTTATAACCTTTGAGGGCAGAGCAGATTCACTGCCTATTTGCATTGCTCTGCAAAGGAAAGTGCCTTATGGCTGCCTGAGCACCCGCTACAGCACGTTCTTAACAGACGGACCTGACCGCAAGAATGCAAGTAAGAGGTGGATATGGGAGATTCAGATGCAAACCTTAGGGGATAAAAATTATAATGATTCCTTTCTTAAAGTGACTGATCTTCCTATAGAACCTTGTATTCAAAGATACCATGACAAGGATCAATTTTGGGATTCATCTTTAACTAAATTTCCAACATGGTTAACATGTGGTTTTCCTGATTCTGCTTCTTGGTATAAACCTTCAGGTTTTAATTATAAGATTTGGGATTATTCAAATTCTAACTCAGATGCTAAGCAGACTAGCACTGGGAAGGGTCCTTATGAAAATTACATTGATACTCATAAGAAGAAATTCCATAATTACGTTTGGCAAGGTTATGGGGAGCCACTTCGCCGATGGTTCTCCCCTGGCTTTGTTGAGCCTACCTGGGTGGTAAAAACAGATAATCATTCCAGAAAATATACAGATTTGTTTCGCCTTGTAGCTGCCTCTAATATGTTTTTGGAAAAGAAACCTAATCATACTAAATCTGAATCCATTGGTCTTAAGGCTTGTATTGCCTATCCTAATGCTTTGTTGTTAGCTCAGTCTGCTATGGTAACTATTACTAAGGATGGGAATTCTTATAAAGTTGTATGTCATTTCTGTAAATTAACAAATTGTATTACCTCCACTGAACCTAAGGATCTAGGAGTAATGTTAATTTTGAGAAGGCCGCCCTTTGTTATGTTACCTGTTGAATTAGGAAATGACCCTTGGTATGACAATTCAGCCATGCAAGTTTTAGAAAGTTTGAATGCCCTGGTTAGGCCCAGACGTTTTGTTGCAGCACTTATTTTGGGAATTACCGCCCTGATTTCGATTTTAACCACCTTCGCAGTAGCCACCACTGCTTTATTGCAACAGATACATACAGCTCATTATGTTAATGCCTTAAATAAGAATATTACTTTTGCTTTATTAGAACAAGAAGCAATAGATAAAAAGTTGGAAGCAAAAGTCAACATTTTAGAAGAGGTTGTCTTAGCCCTTGGGCAGGATGTGGCTAATCTAAAAACCACTCTCTCTGCTCGCTGTCATAGCAACTTTAAATCAATTTGTGTTACCCCTCTTCCTTATAATGCCTCTCAACCTTGGGATAAAGTCAAAGCTCACTTGCAGGGAATATGGCAGGATAATGATATTACGCATGATATGAATGCTTTACAAAAAGACATTTCAGCTATTAGCCAGTCACATCTACAATTAGGAGGATTACAGGAATTAGCCACAGATTTAGAAAAGGGTCTTCGGAGCCTTAATCCATTGGATTGGATTCAATATTTCATATTCATTGGAATAATTATCCTTCTGGTACTGTTGGTCATTTTTCTCTTTCCATGTCTCTTAAAATCCCTTTTCTCTTCTTTACAGAATGTCAGACAGGAGGTGTTTGAGCTTCATTTTAAAAACAAAAAAGGGGGAACTGCCACGTCCACAGCAGTGACTGCCGTGTAGTGTCACAAGATGCCACGCATTTGGCTGGTTCACGCTGAAGGATTGGGGTATGAGCTCCCCGGAGCGTGGCCCCAGGCTTCCCCTTGGCAATCAGCGACCATGACGGGACCTGTTGCCATAGGCAAATCTCTGTTTTGGAGATGGCAGTGGAGCGCATACTCCTGGCACTCTGCATGATTTCCCTCTGTGTACTTTAATTGTTCTATTTACAACTGACCACATACCAAGAAATCAAAGTACAGAATGAAACTGAGTTATATGACTCAAGCTTCCTCAATTCGGCTCCTCCGCTTATACAGGCTATTGTAGAAGTAACAAAGGAGGCCCCGGACGATATGAGTCTGGGGGCCTTTCTAGAGAAAGTAGAACAAAGAGAATTATTGTATGAAGTCAAAAACACATTATGTATCTACGAAAGAACTATATTTGATTATTGCTTAATCTTGATTTTCTGCCTCTGGGCCAGGTGTGGGGCTATGTGCGGGAAATGTATTGTTTTGTTAAGTTCCTTGTTCTGTATACCATATAAATCAAGCCTTTGCAGAATGTATTGTTTTGTCAAGTTTCTTATTCTGTATACTATATAAATCAAGCCTTTGCAGAAGTAAAATTGCAGCAGATTTTCACTACACAGTGTGTCTGTCTGTCATTCCCTTGCGCCGTATCTTGACTTTCCTACAGCCTTCACCCCTGTTCTCCCGTGGATTCCGGTCTCCAAGAGGGACGGTCCGTGGCATGAAATCCCCAAGGTCCTCCTGTTGCCCTTTTATATCAACTATGCCAGACAAGTAGACACTCTTGAGGACCGTTTCGTGAATATCAGATAAAGTATACAAGATACTAAGAACAATGTCTGATATGTAGGAAAAAATAAATGTTATTTATACTCTCATTGTTGTTCTTTTGTTATAATTATTGCCTAAGAAACACAAACACAAGACTCAGCGCCCACATGGAGTTTATTGAGAGAGGGGAGAGAAAGGGGGGTAGCTGGTGAGCTGGTGGCCAACCGAAAGGGGGGTGCGGAGGAGTGGGACACGGGGGGAGGGAGAGGGGGGAAGGGCAGGAGAGAGAGTGAGAGAGAAGGATCCAAAGAGAGAGAGCGGAGTCAAAGAAAGAGAAAAGGGGCCCTGGGGGGTGGAGAGAGAGAGAGAGAGAGAGAGAGAGAGAGAGAGAGAGAGAGAGAGAGATGCTTGGCATGCTTGCTTTAAATGGGGGGGGGGCTTGCGCATGTGTAACTGAATCCCCTGCACAGGCAGGTAAAGCTTGAGCAGCCAGGTAAAGCCTGACATAGGGATGACATGGCCATGAGCGTCCTGCCCATCGTCGGGGGTGGGGTCAGCAGAGTGCTGGTTCCCAACATTCATAAAACTCTCTACTAGTACAAACACTATTTGTACAATTCTAGAAAGTGAAAATCATCTTGTCATATTTAGATCCTTCAGTTTTGGTAGATATTTAATTGGCATTCACATCTGTAATTTAAGGCTAACTGCTATTACTTTTCATTTGAGCACTTTCTTTTACCCAGGCAAACACTCCACCAGGAACTTTGATGAAAGAGATAAATCTTCAACATCAATAAGACTATTTTAAATATTTGGTTCTTAACCAAATATTTAAACTTAACACTTGATTCTGGATTCTCTAAAATCATTGCAATAGCCATTTGGAGATCCTTTATACATTTCATTAATCCCAGTTTCCTTAGAAATAATAGGCCTTCTTTACTAGAGTTAACTTTCTTCCTTTTTAGACCCTAAGATCAATTAGCATCAGAGATTAGAGCTCCCCAATCACTGTTGTCATCCTTGGCCTCTGGCAAACATGGAACTGCTAAGAGTCCCAGTTACACTCCTGGCTTTTATTCAAGAAAACAAGTGGATACTTTTCTTTGGGGTCTTTTTACCCTAAACTGTCTAGGTGATTTCCACTTCCAATTCTTATCTCACCTTCCCTGGAGAGGTAACCTATCTGCCATCATGGTTTCATCAAGCTCATTCAGATCAGTTGGCAGAATTGGGCTATCCTTTCAATAGGCCTCTTGCAAAGTCCATACTCTCAGATGTAGACAGGAAAGGAATTCCTTTAATGGTCTGAGAAGAATTAAACTGTCCAAAATCCATAAGATACTCTTGCTGGACTCAAAGTTGCCCCCATCTCTTACATGTTTGACCTCTAGGGTTGGTCTCTGGAGTAATGAACCCAGAATCCATTTTCACACCCTTTGTATTTCATCAGCCAAAGATCTGCCTGATGATGCCCTTCCAATGATGCTTCTGGGTAGAGAGTGAAGAGGTATTTAGCATCATTTGGAGCCAAGGTCTGATATATCTGAGACCTATGCAACATCATTTTACGGAGAAGAACATATCAGTGAGCTTGGTTTTCTAGATAACATCGCATCCAGGCTTAGGGTTAATGCATGCAGAGTGCAATCTCTTGGATTGTTACCAATTCACTTATTCCATTGTTAAACTTCCTTATAAGTGCTGAAGGTGATGCAGGTTTCCAAAATTATTTTTTTTCTTTCGGTGTTCTCAAGGGCAACTGAGCAACTAGTCTTCAGGAGTGACTTGGGCTTAGGAGGAAGCTCAGACTCTTCTAACCTTCTTTTCCTCTTTGTCCATCAATGTGGAGGTAAGGCACAGACTTTTCTTTGCGTGCAGTGCAGAATCCTTTGAAGCCTTAAGGCAAGCTTTCCCACCTTGACCTTCCTTTTGTAGACTGGATGGTACTTAAGATTCATTGAATGGTGCCTCCATAGTTTCCATGGACAAGACAACAAGTAATCAATGGCCTTAGGCACCAGGGTCCTCACTGTCCTTGTTTAGAAAGGGCAGGAGTCTTCTCCCTTTTGTTCCCTCTAACCATAATAGAATGGCCTCCAAGATGATTATAAAAAAGTAACTAACTGACTTCTCAATAAGACTCCAGGGGGTGCAGTCGGTGTTACATGGGTGAAGCCAAGATGACAGAGCAGGTCTGTGCCTGTTTTGTGGAAGACATTCTTCACAGCAGATTCTTCACAGCACACACCACAAAGTCCACGTGAACTGCCAGCCCTGGCCGTCGTGTTTCTGCACAGAGCCAAGCCATTGCTTTGATAGGGGCTGGTCTGTTGAGTGGGAACTGTTTTCCCCTCACTGTGAACTTGATAGATGGGACTGCCTGAAATACAACCCCAGAATGAATTATGCCATGAAGTGGGGTACAGAGGTCGCCCAGCGTCAGAGTCCGAAGGAGCCCCACACATCCACGAGAATGGTGGACAAGGACAAATACAACAATGCGGAGGAGCCAGGGCTTGCTCAGAATCTCAGAGAAAGGACTGGAACCTGAGACCTGTGATGGTGGAGACTTCCCTGAGCGTGATCCTGCTCCTGACAGGCCCGGATGGCTAAGCTGCTGGCCATGGCTTCAGAGGGTTTTTGGGCAAAAGCACAAAAACCGCCTCAATTTCAGGAGACCTGATGGCTGCTAAAACTTAGGCGATCGATCCTCTGAGCTCCAGCTGTTATAGCAACACCCCTACCTCAGCTCACACACAAAGGCACTTTTGTCTTTGCGGACATCTGTATTTGTTTTCAGCTTTCTTAACAAAAGTGTTAAACTCTGGAAATATGTTGTTCTTGGGACGGCCCCAGGGAAGAGATGAAGGGTGGAATGGATATAGATGAGGATGTACTACTGTTCTCCTGTGTTGGTCACAGGGCAAACTCTGGTTCTTCTTTTTAAAGGAAGTCCTCCAGGGAACTTCGGAGGCATCTTGGTACTCTCATGTGCAGGGTCATAAGATAACAGCTCACAGGGAATAACCTTGAGAACTTTGGGAACCTTTTTTTTTTCTGAAAGCATGGAGTACTACAGAGCTACCCCAGACCCTTCTTCCCTTCAAATTAATCTAGGGGCCACCTGCAACTTCCACCTTGCCCTTCTTCCTCCAGCCTGGATTCCCTACCCAAATGCATACTAGACCTAAGTGCATGCCAGGCAAGATCACTAATGCCACATTAAGTGTCCAGCCCTCCAAATATACCTACAGCTTTTGTCCAAACAGAATTGATATGTTTTGCCTCCTTCCGGTGCATACACCATCTCAGGGATGCCTTTTTTGTTTTGTTTTGAGACGGAGCTTCTGTGTAACTTGGATGTTCTGGAATTCTATGTAGACTATGCTGCTCCTAGACCCAGGTTCACATGTCCTTGCCTCCCTAGGCATGTGCCACCACTCCTAACCAGAACATTCTTTCTATTGTAGCAATTTCCAAATCGCAAATTTCTGCAGCAAAACTGAACTCATTTGTAGAAGCAGGACTGGCTCAGGTGGAAGGTCATGGCACTGCTAGCCCAGACTCAGAGAACCCAGCCGCCCAGCCTTGAGAGCGTAGGAGTCTGTGGAAGAGTTTGATATTTTATAATCCTTACTTCAGCTGTTAGTGTTCCAGAAAGTAAATGGTTCTAAGCTAGGCAAGGTCACATAGGCCTTTAAGTCCAAAGGTGGATCCCTGTGAGTTCCAGGCCACCCTATTTACACAGTGAGTTCTAGGACAGACAGAGCTGTTTAGTGAGATGGAGGGAGGAGGGAGGGAAGGAAGGGAGAGAGGGAGGAAGCAAGGAAGGGCCACACTGCATTTGTGAAGAATAAAAGGGAACAGTCATATAAAATAATATTCAGAAATTGGAAGAATCAGTTAAGATATTTATCCTGGATTTCACCTGTGCAAGAAATGCCTGGGCAGTTGGCAGCTCTCACTCTGCACTGGCCATTTCCTTCCAGTATTGACTTGTATTCTACACCATGATGTCAAAGTGGATACCAGTGATCAAGCTTGATCAACATCTGTTGTGGGTCTCAGATGTTTTTAAACTTTGTTGAACTATGGATAGCAATTTTGCTTTTTCAGAATTTCCAGAAATTTTAAGTGATTTTTTCCCCCCAGCAACTCCTAACCTATGGAATATGCTGAGTGCCAGGCTAGAGAGAGTGATCACATAAATGTGGGTGTTGGGAGGATATTGAGATATCATTTTTGCCAGGCATTAGTGACACACACTTTTAATCCCATCACTCAGGAGGCAGATGCACTGGGATCCCTGTGAGTTCTGTGGCAGCCTGTACTACAGAGCTAGTTCAAGGACAGACTCCAAAACAATACAGAGAATCCTTGTCTTAAAGAAAGAAAGAAAGGAAGAAAGGAAGAAAGAAGAAAGAAAGAAAGAAAGAAAGAAAGAAAGAAAGAAAGAAAGAAAGAAAAAGTATCATTCTTTAGTCTTCAGGTTTGCTCTTTGAGCTTAATTTTTTGAGGACGTCTATATAGGAAATGAAATAAGCTCTGCAAAAGTAATACTGCCCAACATCTTTTCTTTTAATTTATATTATCAACATTTTCCTTACTTTACATCACAGAGGTTCGAAGACTCAGATACTGTGTCTTAGATTCAATGAGAAGCTGGCTGTTAGTATTTAGGCATTTGTACTGGCCTGCCTTTGGAGTTCTGACAGAATACACCACCCTCAGCTGCAGCCACTAAGAGCACCACCTGTGCAAATTCACTGTGTTCCCTTTAAGACAGGCCCTGCCTCCTCCCATCCTTCTCTTCTCTCTGCCCGTCTCTTCCTCTTCCTCTCTCTCTCTCTCTCTCTCTCTCTCTCTCTCTCTCTCTCTCTCTCTCTCTCTCTCTCTACCTCTCTTTCCTCTCTTTCCTCTCTCCTACTGATTCTGTCCATGGAGGCCAGTCTTCCCCCCACTCCTCTTTCCCATTTTATGATCCTTTTACTCTAATAAAAACCCCCTCTTACTGAATTCTGTCATATGACATTTTTCCCTCTGTTACCACCTTTTTAATAAAAAAAATTATGACACTGAGAGTCTTTCATAATTTCTTTAGTAAAGAGCTGACCTGGGTGTGTAGTTCTTCAACTTTTTAACAATAAAAAATAAAAGACATTCTTGCAGAACTCCTGTTTCTAGTACAAAGATGACAAAATAATAATTTGGTGGCAAAGTCTAATGGAAATTAACTTGAAAAATCATGGTTCAGCACTATCTCTATACAACTCTTGCTTGGTTTCTAGACATTGCAGTATTTCATTCAGTAGAAATTTAAACATGTAGATGCTTTGAAGTTTGAACCCCATGTAGATGGAATGGATAATAAACAAATCTGATTTGTATTTCTTTGCTTTTTACTGTGTATCTCTGACTTGTGTGAATGTTGTGTTAGCACTGGGGTTGAAGAAGGCATATGGCTTAAATATTGCTTGAGTATCTACAGGTCAGAAGGACAGCCACCCTGGTGACCAGGACGGGTGGGATGGATCCAGAGCACTTATGATCTGTACTTTTCTAGCCTGGTCACTGAGCCATGGTCATGCTAATTCTAGAGCTGATCCATTGTCCTTGTGGGGCACTAGCAGAATTGTGAGAACAAAGAGAAGGTCCCAAAGGGGTTAAGAGCTGGCATCCTGCTTTCACATACTTTGACCCTTAGGTGACCATCACACACATCTTGAGAGGAATTGGACACAGGTGTCCCAGCTTCAGTAGGTATCTGTGGACACACGAGAGCAAATGGCAAGCTCACAGGAGTGATTTCCTAGGTTTCCCTGGGAAAGGAGTCTGGATTTGGAGAGGGTCATTTAATTGGGAAATGTCCATTCCACTTGCTTTGTTTCCGATTAAAATTGAGATTATGTGTTCTTCAAGACCTTGAAGTGCATTATACCCTTGCATGAAATGACCTTACTTTATCTTATTTAATAAAGTTTTAAATGAAACAAAGGCAAGGTGGAAACAGGAGACTCTGATGATCACAGACTGTCCCACACCACCACACACAGCTTCACTTCCCTATTCTAAGCCAGGAGCACACGAAGGGCTCTCCCACCAGGCTTTCAAAGATAAGGCTTCTGTTGGAAATGCCTCAAGAAGGCAGCATCAATGGGCGGGACAGGAACTTCTATGGTCAAGTGGCTGTTCTTGCAGGGAAGAGAGCTGATGTCTCTTTAAACTGTGATTATGGTCACTGCCATCTGATTTTGTTTCTAGAAAAGTGTTCTATAGAAAACAGGTAGGAACAGGTTCAAACCAGCTCCAATCCCCACCCCCTTTCTTAAGAGGAATTTGCTCAATCATAATCTGATCATAAAGACAAATTCTTGGCTGGAGGCAGTAGCATACGACTTTAATCCCAGCACCCATGCAGCAGAGGCAGGTGGACCTCTGAGTTTGAGGCCAGCCAGCTCTAAGACGCAAATGCCAGGACAGACAGGACTGTTACACAGAGAAACCCTTTCTTGAAAAACCACACACACACACCCCACAAAACAAAACACAGGAACAAATAATTTGCTCGAGCAGTATTTTGGGTTTCAAGTTAGGGCAAGCTAGGGATGAAGTGTGATCTTTAATTCCACATGCCTAGAAACTTCTGATAAACTTTTCTATAAGATTGTGCTTAAGTCTCCTGAATAAAACCTCCAATCAATTTCCCAGCCAAAAAAATAACCTTCTTGGGATTCTCACCTTTCTTTCTGCAGAAAATAAAACGTTCTGTGTGTTTTGGGTTTGTGTTTAGAGAGACAAAAGTGTCTTGTTTGGTTAGACTTGCCAGGACATAAGTACAAATTTAGACCCTGTGCGCTCCAGCCTGCACCTCGGCTGCCACCTAGTGGACAAACCTCGCTATCGCTGTGGGTTCGGTCTCCCTCCGAAGGTGCCCTAGCATAGTACCTTGGCCTCTGCCCCAATAAGAACCCTTAGGTTTAAGGAACTCAGTGGAGATTCTCAAGGAAATCCACAGTGGGTAATTAGTGGATGAATCAACTTACGGACGGCTGTGTGGGTTAACAAACAATATTAAAAATGCTAAGAGGTTGAAATGACTCGGCAAAGGAAAATATCAAATCCTTAAGACCTGGATTAGATCCTCTTATCCCTTGCTGGAATATATACTAACTTGATGGCTGTCCCCTGACCTCCACAGGGAGCTGTGGCTGCAGCATGCCTGCACTCACACAGACACCATGGGTGACACACAAATAAGAAATAAAAAGATGCCAGGCCGTGGTGGCTCACACCTTTAATCCCAGCACTCTGGAGGCTGAGGCAGGCAGATATCTAAGTTCCAGGCCATGCTTGTCTACAGAGTGAGTTTCAGGACAGACAGGACTACACAGAGAAACCCTGTCTCAGGCGGGGAAAAAAAAAACTTAAAAATGAGTGATAAAAATTTCAAAATCAAATAGAATTTTTAAAAAGTATATCACACCTGAGCAAATATATCCAAATATTTTAAAAATATAGCCAGGTGTGGTAGCCCATTCCTTTAATCCCAGCACTCAGGAGGCAGAGGATTGAGGATCCCGGGATCTCTGAGTTTGAGGCCATCCTGGTCTACATCAGAGTTCCAGGACAGCCAGGGTTTCATGAAGAGACCCTGTCTCAAAACAAACAAAACCCAGGAGGAGGAGAAGCTGCTGGCAGCAATGAAGAACACCATATAAAATCGCTCCTTCTTAAAGTATGCTTCCATGTTATCCAAAATCTGTTTTGCCTACATTTCCCAGGAGCCCACACTCCTGAATTCTTCATGAAAGAGGTCACAGAAACAAGAGTGGGGAAACGCACAATGGGTCATCCAGGGCTGCTCTGGAGAGCAAGCCTTTTTTTAATTGAAAATAATGTTTTAACACAATAGATTCTGATGACATTTTCCTCTCTCTCTCATCTCCTCTCAGATCCACTCTACCCATCCAATTCCATACCTTCTTTCTGTCCTTAGAAAACAATCAAAAAACAAAATAAAAACAAAGAAAACCACCAGAAACACACACCTCAAAACAGAAACAATATATAAGCAAAAGACCAGTAATGGAAGAAAGAAATGCCCCAAGCATTATGAGACAAAAAGTCCTCAGACATTTCACTGAGTTAATATTTGTTGACCATCTATTATGGAGCCTGCTCTAAGGTCTGTCTTTTTTGGGGAGGGGGGTAGGTGAAATACCAAGCAAGTGTAATGCAGTCCTGATAGTTAAAGAAACAAAAAATCTGTGAATTAGAAAGTATGGTAGGTTCTAATTTGCAAACATTCAAGTTTGCCTTTGGGTATAGTTGTAGGGCAGATTGGATCACAAGAGACCCTGTTTATAGAAAACAGTCAAATAAAAGTAAAAGTTTAGTACTTAGTAAAGCTGGGATGAGAAATTGGAATTGACTCTAAAGTAACTGAAGTATCAGTAAAGCTGTCTATCTTAGCAGCATCAAGCACTGAACTTCCAAAACTGTGATAAATGTAAACCCATTTTCTTTAAACACTACTGAGCACAGTTTGCCATTCTGACACAGGTCTTTAATCCCAGCAAGCCTCTGAACCCAGAGACAAAGACACCTCTCTGAGTTCAAAGTCAATGTAGTCTTCAGACAGAATTTTAGGATAGGAAGGGCGTGTACAGAAACCTTTTCTCAAAAAAGCAAAACAAGCAAAAAAAGCCTAAATGACCGAGCCAAGCTTATTTTGTTATAATGGCAAAAAAAAAAAAAAAAAAAAAAGACTAATACAGACAGTGGTGACAACCCTCCTGTTGTCCTGATGAACTTACTTGACCATGGTTACTTACTGCTAGGAAAACAAGTTTTTCAATAACAAAATTTCCTTCAGAAACAAAACTAAACGCACACAGAGAGACGCAAAACTTTTCTTTTTCTTTCTTTTAACAGGTTTCGTGTGTTGCTCTGACTGTCCTGAAACTTGCCCTGTAGATCAGGCTGCCTAGAACTCACAAAGATCCTCATGCCTCTGAGTTATGCACCATCACCACCCTGCCAGAATTCTTTTCTAATGAACTCAGAATGCATGGTTCTCTATACGCATGATTAATATTCACCTACAGGTTGCTTTTGGGTGAGTGGAGTGAGGTGAGTGGAGTGAGTGGAGAACTAGAGGGATTAGATGGTCCTGTGTAAGACCCGAGAGGGCGTGGTCCCTCGCACTCCCACTCAGGAAAGGCGCCCCCCCCAAATCACTCACCAGAAGCAGTCTTGATGCAAACGCATGAGGTTCTTTATGTTCCAGTATACTGGGGTCATTGGCCACACACACCATGCAGGGTGGTAGGCTCAGCAACGTACGACCCCCAGCACAGAATTGAGACAGCTTTTATAAGGTTACAACAATGCCCACGCATCGCGAACCAATCACCTCGTAGCATCCAGTACGGACCAATTAATTTAAAGCATCCAAGCCCGCTCTTAGACCAGGAAGTCTGCTTTTGCACAGGCTTCTGGGTTTGGTGACACGGCTCACTTCCTGTGTTCATTCACATTAAAGTAGGTGACCCTCAGCTTGGGACTTAAGACTCCTAGCTTCCTAGGATCACTTGAGAATTAGACTATATTTTTTCATCCTAACACCTGGAGTGTGACAGAAAGGGGCATGGATAATCATGAGTCCACTACATGTCCAGATGGTGCCACTGACCATTCTTCCAGAGCATCTCAGTTCAATTCCCAGCACCCACATGACAGTGCACAACAGTCTATAACTACAGGATCCAACACCCTCACACAGACACAGACAAGCAACACATCAATATACGAGGGAGAGAGAGGTGGGGGGGGGAGAGAGAATCAAAAGGGCTTTCAGCCAATCCTACAGCAGTCCTGAATTTATTTTTCATGGCCATATATATCCAAAGCAAAAAGATGAGGGAAAAGATTTCCTTACCATGGTTCAAGGAACAAACAAGCATAATCACCTCCTTAATTCTCAAAGCATGCAGTAACCATACCTTTGGCCAAACATCTTGTTACTTGGCCCTGAGGAGTAAGAATAAGCTTGGACTCTCTGACTTTAAGAAGGGATGGAGTCGCTGTGGACCCCACACAGGCCCAAACATCAGATGACCCAGTGGCAGTGCAGGTCACCCATATCAGCCTTCCCTCACCACCCTTCCCTCTTCAGTTCAGCTTTCTCTCCATAGTGAACAAGGCCTTACAGCTGGGATGGGAAGGTGTCCTGGCAGCCCGGAGCCAAGGGATACCACAGTCACACCACACAAGAGATTTATTGCCAGTGGAAGAAGCAGGAGGGAGGCTCCTCTGCTGAAGAAACAGCAGCAACCGAACAGAACAGAGGGCTTCTGTAGAGTTTCATCAGAAGCGGGTAGAACTTTTCAGGGTGGAGCTTTCCAGAGTGGAGGTTGGTGGGGTTTCCTGTCCAGAGATCAGCCTTTTTACTCTGTAGAAATGTAGGGCCCAGCGATTAAGGCAGTTAAGAGTGCTCTGTGGGTGGAACCTGGCAGTTAGAGGTCCTTGGGGGAGGGGCCTGACTTACACAAACCACTCCCCTCCTCTTCCCTCAGGTCCCATTTCCCCACCACATACTTGTGGTGCCTTCTGTCTGGGCTATGAGGCACCAGGCCGCAATTATTGTTTTTAATGCTGTAACTAGAATTATGCTGAAATCAGTTTCTATGCAATTTTTTAATTTTGGTTTTGAGACACGGGTTTATTTATTTATTTATTTATTTATTTATTATTTTGGTATTATTTTGGTATGTCCTTGGCTGTCTGTAGACCAGGCTGACCTCAAACTCATGGAGCTCCACCTGCCTCTGTCTACTGAGAGCTGAGATTAAAATCATGCACCACCATCTGGTAGTTTTTCAGTTTTTAACACTATAATGAGTATAATACTGTGGTCAGTTCTTATTTACTTTGATAAATTTTTACTAATTATTCTCAGCATTGACATTATTGTTTTGTTTTGCTTTTTTTCCAGACAGGGTTTCATCCTGTAGTTCTGCCTGTCCTTGAACTCACTATGTAGACTGGGCTGGCCTCAAACAAATATGAGTTTTAAAAATCAAGTCTATACATTCAGGATCTAAAAGCAGATGTTTATCAAATATCCATCTGTTCAAATTCATTTTCATAATTGCGATGGCAAGAGGCACATCTCAACAATGGTAACATCCAGAATCTAGAACATTTTCAATATGCAATCTTGGAAACATTTCAAAACTGAACTTTGGGCCTTGTTGGGGCTGGCTGTATTCAAAATTCAGTGATGCTGTTTTCTGTTTCTTTCAGATGTATGTTTTCAACTTTTTCTTTAAAAGAACAAAACAAAACACAGTATAGATTAAAAGAATAAATCTCTCTTAGTCAGTTGTGGTGGTATATGCTTTTGATCTCAGCACCCTGGGGGCCTAAGCCAACTTGGGAAATGTAGTGAGTTTCTGGACAGCCTGGGCTACATAGAGAGTGCCTGAATCAAAAACTCAAAACAACAACAAAAGGTAAGGTGTGTGTGTGTGTGTGTGTGTGTGTGTGTGTGTGTGTGTGTGTGTGTGTAGCAACATATTTTGGGATGAATATGGTTAAAAAGTACTCAGAAAAAATTAACTGTGTCCAAAAATATTTCTAAAAGTTAGGAGTTGAAAGTAGGACATGGTTATCAACCAGGGCTTAGCAGAGGACAAGCCAGGATGTTATGTCTAGAGAATTCTCTGCCACCTCTGAAGCACTACAGGCCCCATGGGTGTCTCTACCCTGGTCCTACAGGTGTGGCCTCAGGAAGCCTCCATTGTTTGGGTGGACAGTTCCATTCTCTAGAGTTGCTTGACCCTGCTCTACGATACAGGAACTCTCAAGACATTTGTCTTCATCAGGGAATGATGTTTCTTGAACCTCTGTGCTGACCTGAAATTCAAGGCAGCCATCATGTGCCTTGTTCCTGGCATTGAGATCATGCTCACCTGGTGAAGGCTGCACTTCCTGTGGGGAAGCTCTTCCTGGGCAAGTGGCAGGCTTGGTTGGCTTGCCCTGGAATATGGATTTTTGCAGAATTCAGTGCCAGCCTGGGAGCTGGTCCTCTGCCTTCCTTCCTGGAAGCCAGAAACCAGAAGCTTGGGAAGAAGAGGACAACCCAGAGGAAGCTCCACCATTGAAGCTGGTGCTACAGCAGCCCCCTGGCTCTTGGATCGCCAGGATGGAGCTCCGGAGCAGGGATCCCAGATGTCTGACCCTGTGCACCTTAGCCAGTGTGGTCTGCCTGCAGCCCCCAACTGGTGAACAAAAGGCCCCGGATTGTCCGGCCTGCTGCAAAGGAGGAGTTGTTGCCCAGTGTTCTCCTTCCCACCTGCCTACTGCCCTGCGTCTTTGTCACCAGGGGACCTTAGAAATAGCAGGTGCCTGGGAGGGTGAGAGAACTGGGATGGACAAGTAAAACAAGCTCGTTGCAAATTTAAATAAAAGAAAAAGAAAGAAAGGAAGGAAGGAAGGAAGGAAGGAAGGAAGGAAGGAAGGAGGAAGGAAGAAAGGAAGGAAGGAAGGAAGGAAGGAAGGAAGGAAGGAAGGAAGGAAGGAAAAAGCAGGTGCCTTTGGGTTACTGCTCCCTGCAAGCATGCTTCCTTTCTGACTGCCTCAAGTTTCAAAGTAAAAGCGCACTGACAACTGCCTGAAGGCCATGGTCGATGTTACAGTTATTTTATTTTATTTTTTTATATTTATTATTTTTTCAAATTTTACATATCGATCTCAGTTTCCTCTCCTTCCCATGTCCCCCCCTGACCTCCTCCCATCCCTCACTCCCTCCTCCCCATCCACAGGAAGGGTGATGCTTTCCAGGAGAGATCATCAAAATCTGTCAAGTCATTTGGAGTAGGGACTAGGCCTTCCTTCCTGCCTCTACACTAAGAAAGTATCCCTCCATGGGCAACAGGCTCCCAAGGTCCTTTCATGTACCAGGGATACAGCCTGGTTCCAGTGTCAGAGGTCCCATAGACTGCCCAGGCCTTCTAACTGAGACCCACATTCAGGGGCGTCTGAGTCAGTGTTGGGAGCCGGCCTTGAGTCACATTCTCTTGCAGAGTTGCTTACACCTTAAAACACTAATTGACCATTATCTTGGTATTCAGAAAACTGCTTAATAGATGGTCTCTTCAACTCACCCTGGGTACTGAAATAAACCAGTGCCTGGGACTGAGATGAGCCTGGCACCAAGAACTGAGATAAGCAGACATTTATGGTCTGATATTTATGGCCTGGGATAGTTAACAGAGCCCCAGAGTTGGCAGAGCTACGCCCCCCTATTCCCTTCCCTCCTCCCTATTCCCTCCCTGCTTTCTTTTAAAAACCCTTTCTTTTACCAGTAAAGTGAGACCTTGACAAATGCACTGCTTGGTCTCCTTTCTTCTTTCTCTCCCATTATTTTCAGGTTCTAGCCCACCTCGACCCACGAATAACTAGGCCCCGTGGGTCGGGGCAAGTCAGTCCAATGCTGGTTTCCCAGGTATCTGTGTGGGTGCCCATTGCCTCCTCCTTGTTCAGGTCAGCTGTCTCTGTGGGTTTCTGTACCCTGGTCTTGACCCCTTTTCTTATCACTCCTCACTCTTTGCAACTGGATTCCAGTTCAGCTCAGTGTTTAGCTGTGGGTATCTGCTTCTGTTTCCATCAGCTACTAGATGTGGGCTCTATGATGGCAGATAAGTTAAGCATCAATGCCATTATCAGGGAAGGGCATTTAAGGTAGCCTTTCCCCTGTTGCTCAGATTGTTAGTTGGGGTCATGCTTGTAGGTGTCTGGACATTTCTCTAGAGTCAGTTTTCTCTTCAAACCTACAATGGCTTCTCTGCACCACATACCCAATGTAAACAATGTGGTTAGGAGAGCACAGGACTTTGAACCTGAGCTAGTGTGTGAGTGAGAAAATACACTAAGAATAAGGTTTCAGTGCAGTGGTGTCCTCTGGGTTTGGCCAAGGGTAACTAAATATAGACTCGGAGTTGTTGGCCCACTCTTCCCTCCACACAGTTCCTCCCACAGGAGTCTCTACCACCTGCTTGTAGAGCCCGCGCTACAGTCTGTTCCACAAACCAGGCAAAAGCCTAGAGATTGAAATAAAGACAAGACAGCGGATCACTCGTTCAATGGCATTGTCAGAACGCCAAATGCCGAATGCTGTCTATCGAGGGGATGG
This sequence comes from Cricetiscus sungorus, assembly GCA_030556225.1. Lineage (NCBI taxonomy): Eukaryota > Metazoa > Chordata > Mammalia > Rodentia > Cricetidae > Cricetiscus > Cricetiscus sungorus. The sequence goes on along the minus strand of JANBXA010000642.1, from coordinate 40,775,516 downwards.
AACAAACTTAAATACAGCCTTATAGCACAGTGGAAAATTACAGGAATTTTAGGCTTAGCTCCTCCCCACGAGGTGTGTGTAGTCACAGGTGTGTGTTATCAATATGGGAAGAGTACCAACAACAGGTTTGGGGCAAGGAGTTCTGGCCATCAGCTTCAGGCTTGCTCAAGGTGCCTTGGAGGTCCATGCAGGGTTCTACAGGTCCTCCTTTTTTTTAATCTAAACTAACACCTGTCTTAGGTGGCAGAGGATGTTAGCATCCTTACCCATCATTGGAGAGGTCACCCAGGCCCATAACCATCCTGTCTTAGGTTGGATATTTCCCCCCTCCACATGTGGGCAGAGGCATTTTCTCTTAAACCAAAGACAGTAGACTCTGCCTTGTTTGAAAGTGTACTGGGCCTGTCTAATGTTGTGGTGAAGTAGCACCAAGTGCAAGGGCTACGAACCCCAATGAGAGAGATTGCATAATGTCTAAATAAGTTGCTCGTTAGTTGAAGTTCTTTTCAAAGGTGTTCTGCACTGGCAGGTGGTACTCAGGTTTCATTGATGTTAATGGTCTACATGGCTAAAGCATGTGTATAATTTAAAAACTGATCATTCTAGGATTCCTGGAGAAAAATGATGCATTAACATAGCTATGTGTGAAAGAAAGGAAAAAAAAGAAGCCATATGAGCTTCTCACAAAAAAATTCAAGTGTTCATATAGGAAGCTAGTTTGAAGATTTAGTTTAAAAATGCCAATTTGTAGTAGATAGTCAAGTGTGTTTTGGGTGGCTAAGGCTTCAGCCAAATCACCTTATAGTGGATCTACTGTGCTTACAGTATTTACAGATTGGGAGAGGGCTATTTTTGAAATTGTTGCTTCAGTGGTGGAGGTGGCACTGGCAGCCATGATCCTGAAATTTCCTTTCCTCTCTGCTGCACACCTGGGTACATGGCCCACAACAGCTGTTACTTCATATGTCTAGAAGCTAACCAGTCCCAGACCTGCTGAGAACAATTGAAACTTCCTCCAAAATTAGTAGCATTGGTTACAACAAAAAGAAGGGAACCAGAATACAAGTGCCTGCGATAAAGGTGAAATTCTTGTCCTTTGGATCAAAGTGTAAATTTATAGCCGCTTGACCCAAACTATAATTAGTGGTCAGGTAAAAGGGCCACATAGGGCTACTCAGATCTATTCAGAATGGGTAGATTCTTGAGGGCCCATCAGACCTTCTTTCTGGCTGTTACAATCATGGTCCCTCCCCATATGGCGAATCAGATGCTCAGGTACCCAAACACGGTTATCTGCATCTTGTTGGAAAGACACAAATTGACCTTCGGGTCCACACTAGAACTGGGTCAGGGCCGCACCATTGTCCAGTAGTGACATTCTTCCACATAACTGAGCCATAGTCAGATGACTGAAGGCGCCAACGCCTGTCGGCCACAGATAGAGCAGCACCATCAATAGTTAAAAATTTAAAATATAAAGGACAAGAGAAAGGTGATTAGAGGAGACCCTGTAAACTCCCCCTTTTTTGTTTTATGAAGATAGGCTTTAATTGTGTAATGTGCATGCTCCACCGTGGCTTGACCCTGAGGATTATAAGGGATGCCTGTCTTATGTGAGATAAAAAAAATTTGCAAAAGGAATTGAAACCTTGACTAGTATAAGCAGGGCCATTATCAGTTTTTAATAGTCTGGGCATTCCCATATAAGCAAAGGCTTGTAAACAATAGCTCTTAACATTCTTAAGCCTTTCTCCAGTATGAGCAGAGGCAAATATGAGATGAGAATGGGTATCCACAGATACATGAACAAATTGTAGTCGGCCAAAGAAAGGAACACAGGTAACATCCATCTGCCAGATATCATTAGGCGTGACACCCTGGGGGTTAACTCCAAGGTGTGGAACAGGTAAGAACTCTGCACATAGGGGACAATTCTTAACTATATTAATAGCTTGGTCTCTAGTAATTCTAAATGGAATTTAAGTGACCCTGGAAGGTTATATGAGCTTTGCAGGCTGCTTTATAACCAGACTCTCTCATCATCATAATGGCACTATCTGTTTTAGTATTAAAATCATCAATGACATTTCCTTCATTCAAGGGGCTGGCCAAATCAGAATGTGCTCGGAGATGTCCTACAAAAATTGGATGAGAGGGCCTCCAAAGTAGGCTTTGTATAGCTAGTAAATGCTCCTGTACACAAGAAACCAGAGCTATATAAGCAGCAGTTTCTAAGGGAGCCAGTTATGATACACATATTTACTGCCGGTGTATAAGTTAAACAGCTCATCAGAAAAATGTTGAAGGACTAATTGTGCTGCAGCTAGTTTAGCAAATTGTGAAGATTTTATTTTAAGTGTAGAGTGTTTAATAACGGGAAAGGAAACAACTACTGCACAACCATTTGAGGAGCCATCTGTAAATACATTGTGGTCCCCCTTCATCAAAGGATTTTGGGAAATAATCTTGGGGAGACACACAGGATGATTTTTCTTTAAAAAAAATGAGCTAATTTATTAGAAGGAAAATGATTATCAAAGTGGCAGGGTGTGGAACACAAGAAATGTGCCCAATCCTCATCAAACTGTTGAAGTCATTGTATCTGTTGTTGAGTGTAGGGAGTAACAATTACATCCGGCATCTTGCCAAAAACTTGAAGACTCATTTTGTATGCCTTTTGAATAATACAAAGCATTGTCTAGGGATAAGTTCTAACTGTCTTTCCTGGGGATGCATGTTCATGCACCCATAATATAGGACCAGTTTGCCAAAACACCGCGGTAGGGGAATATGCTGAAGCAAAAACTAATAATATCAAGTTTTGAGAATAGTCAATATAATTTAAATGTGCAGATTGAAGGCATTTTTGCACAAACTTTATGCATTCTCATGCAGCAAGTGTTAGAGTGAGCGGAGAAGTGGGATCAGAATCCCCTTGTAAAATAACAAATAAGGGTTCAAGCTGCCCAGTGGTTAGGGCCAAACTAGATGAAACCCAAGTTATATCTTCCAATAATTTTTGAAAATCATTAAGGGTGGTCAGTCTATCCAACCTTAATCTTTTGAGGATGGATACCAGAATATAACAATTGATGACCCAGGTACTGATAGGGAAATTCTTGTTGCACCTTTTCTGGGGCTATTCTTAAGCCAGCTAGTTGAAGATTATGTTGCAATTCCCCAAAAGCCTCATTCACTTCCTTAGGATCAGGGCTGGCTAAAAGAATATCATCCATATAATGTATAATATACAGGGATTGAAATTTATCCCTAATGGGGGCAATGGGCAATGATATATACATTTAACACATAGTGGGACTATTGGCTATTTCTTGAGGCAACACCATCAATTAATATCTCTCATAGGGCTGTTTAAAATTAATAGAAGGAATGCTAAATGCAAATTGCTCACTATCCTGAGGATACAAGGGAATGCTAAAAAAAAGCAGCCTTTTAGGTCTATAACTAATTAATGGTAGCCTACGGGGGAAGATAAACCAGGTTTGTGGCTCCCATAATTTGCATACAAGCATTAATAGCTCAGAGATCTTGTAGGACGTTTCTTTCTTTCTTTTTTCTTTTTTTTTTCTTTTTTCTTTTTTTTTTTTAACAAAGATTGGAGTATTCCATGGGGAAGTGGAAGGAACAATATGTCCTGTCTCTAATTGTTCCTTTACAAGTTGATGTGCAGCCTGTAGTTTCTCAATAGATAAGGACCATTGCTCCATCCATAATGGGTTATCAGTTTTCCAGATAATAGGAATGGGAACAGGCTGCACAGCAATAGCCCCTAAGAAAAATTTCCCAACCCAAAGCGATCTCCGGATCTTTTGATAATTGAATTTTTGGTAGCAACAGACTGAGGGTCACCTTGGAGGAACTTACCCAGTCCTTTTTTTTGTACATAGCCTTGGTCAGCCAGCATATTTTTAACAGGCTCGGTAGTAAGGACCACTCCCATGGCCTGAAGCACATCTCTTCCCCCAAAGATTAACAGGGATATGACTTAACACAAAAGGTGGGAAAAGACCTGTATGTCCTTCATCATCTGACCAATAAGAAACTTGAGTACTACATTCTGGAGCCACAGCAGTTCCCACTCCTTGTAAATGAGTGGAGGCTGGCTGGAGAGGCCATGCTTGTGGCCAATGTTTTTTTGCTATTACTGAGGAGTCAGCTCCAGTGTCCCCAATTCCAGAATTCTTGTATGGTAAGGGTGAGCATGGGGCACTATTCAAGACTTGATACCCAAAAGGCACTCATGGAGCCTGTGGACCTGAAACCAGCAGATTCCTCCAGTGTCCTTTAAAGAGGGATAGTTGGTTTTGAACATGGGGAGAAGAACCAATTGTGCTGAGTGCCCTGTGGTATCATTAATATCCCCATTTCTGCCATAACCATGATTTTTATTTCTCCTTGGAAATCTGAATCTATTACTCCTGGAATAACTCTAATTCCTTTCAACAAGGCACTACTGCGCCCCAACAATAGCCCTATTGCTCCTGGGGGAAGAGGCACAAAGACTCCCGACTCCCGTGCTTAAGGCTTGAGTACCCTTTTGTGGTGTTAATATTGCTCGAGTAGCAGAACAGAGGTCCAATCCTGTGCTTCCTGGGGTACCTCTGATAAGGTCCTGGACATAAAGGGGTTTCTCTGAGGGATCATCTGCATTGGGCGGGTTACAGGTGTATCCATTGCCCCGGTACACCTGGGCTTGAGGGGCCCGAGGCTGGCCCCACTTTCAGTTTCCCAGAGCCAGTAAAAGATTACCAAGGACATCTGTTTTTGACCTACATTCCTTCCTCCAATGGTGACCATTATTGCAAGGGGGCAAAGCCCCGGCCTAGGACTCATTTGCGTTTTCACTCTCTGGGGGGGCAGTTCCTTTTGAAATGTGCTGGTTGTCCACATCCAAAGCAAGTCTTTGCCCTGACTCCTCCATAGTTCCCACCTCTTTTCATAACTGAAGCTATAACCTGGACTATAATGTGATGACCATCTATGTATGCGTATATAGTCATTAAGACTTTTGGCGTTATGGGGACATAGAGCCTCTTTACAATATTTGTTTGCATTTTCAAATGCCAATTGTTTAACTATGGGCATGGCATTTTCAACATCACCAAAAAATGTGACCTGCCAGCTGTAGGAGGCAAATTCTGAATAGGGCTCAGTTGGTCCCTGCAATACCTTAGATAGTTGATCCACTGTAGCCTTATTAGGCAGGGCTTTCCAAGCTCTAGTAGCAGCAGCAGCAATTTGTGCATAGACCGCTGGGTCAAAAAGAATTTGAGCTGCAAGGGTAACATATTGCTCAGAGCCCGTGATCATATCTAAATTCCTAGCAGGAAATCTGGCAGCCGCATTGCTTTGGGTGATTTCCTTGCAAAATTCTTGAAACTTTTCTCTCCAGAGCAAATAGTCACCCCCATTCAGCATGGCTCTACAGAGCTGCATCCAATCACTAGGAGTGCAATTTAACGCTACAAAAGACTCAAAAATTGTCTGAGTAAAAGAAGCATGGGCCCATAAGCAGTGACAGCCTCTTTAAGCTGTTTTATATCCTTAAAATTGAATGGGCTGTGCTTTCTAACCCTGTTATCCCGAAGATCTACTGCCTTAATCACTGGAAACACTTGTCTTTTCTTTTCTAACACTTCTACTTTGGTTATTAAATCTTTATTCTAAATCTTGTATTTCCTCAAAACTCCTATTCATCTCTGCCATTTTTTCTTTTACTTTATGGCAATCAATTCTTCAGCTGTCTTGTTTTTAATCCTGGTGCCCTGCCTTTTCAATAGGGCCACTAATTGCCAGCTGAGCTTTTCCTAAGAGTTACTGGCACCCATCCTTCAATAAATACACCCTCATTCACTTACTTTGCCGGCCAGCCTTCGAGAGCGATCTCTTAGGTGATCCTTTCTTTCCCAATCTCAGTGGGACCTCCACTTGTACAAACCAGGGCCCTTTGTCTGCTCTACGGGGCTGAGCTGACGAGCATCAATGGCTTTCTCTTTCAGAGCCAGGCAGACACCATCAACCTGTTCAAGGGTTAGGGTTTACTTTGGTTTAAGCATCTTCTCCTTTAATTAAGGCTAGAAAGGAGAGGTAGGGGTGGAGTGCAGCCGCCAGATAGGTAGGGGTGGACTGCAGCTGTCTAGGAGGTATGGGTGGAGTGTAGCTATTGAGCCTGCTATGAGTAAGGCCTTATGTTCTGTCTCTAGCACATAATCAATATAAACATGGAAGAAATAAAACACAAATCATTGTCCTTGAATAGTCTACTGTCCAAGGACCTAAAGCAGGTAGAGGCAGTTACCAGGTCTTCAAACTGGATGGCAACAGCCAACTGGTCTTCACTCAGGTTGGGAGTTGCAAGGTTTGGCAAGAGAGGTTGCTGTTCTTTGCATCCCTAGTCATAAACCCAGCCTCCAGGTCCTCTCCATCTCTGTTCCTCCAGCATCTCTCCAAGGAATTGTTGTGATGTTTGAGGAGAGCAGGGTAAGAACATGGCTGGGACTGCCTAAGCCCTGCCCTCCTGCTGGAGCCTTGACTTGGAAGGCAGTCTCAGACCTTTGTTTATGTTGCCTTTGCTCTCCCGCAGGTGTTAGGTACCTGTGTCTCTAGACCACAACCTAGTGTGCCTAGATTAAGTATTATTGCCTCCAGATGCTGTCCCTTTGTTCTGAGCATTATGCCAGGGCACACTATGGCTGGTTAATAGGAAAACCTAGTTCAGAATAGTTTGGGTACAATGAGGCTAAATCAGCCTCAACCAGGCTGCTATAATGTCTTCTTATATGGTTTCTCGGTGACAATTTTTCTGTCTTAGCAACATTTAGGACAACAGCACAGACTTAGTTAGCAATTCAGAGCCAGATTGCTGTAAAATCTTCGACGGTTTCTCAGAAATAGTTTTTCAGTCTTCTCAAATTCAGAACAACAGAGCTTGTTTACCAGTTTGGATCAAGTATGGCACAGCCTGCCTGTGCCAGTGGACTGTCCCTTAGACAGCCACTCACAGAGGTCTGCAGTCACTAGCTGCCCCATGGCTAGCCAAGCCCAAGGGGGCAGTGTCTAAGGTGAACACCAGAAAAATAAAACAAAGCAAAACAGAACACAATTTTAATTATATCGTTCTAAATGCTGAAAGCAAGCTCTGCTGCCGAAAAGAAAGGGGTGAACACATCCGCTAGCAAAATGAGCCCAGGGTGGAATACACTGCTGACTATTGTGCCCAAGTCATGTGCTGAGTGAGAGGTCTACAAGTCTTTTTTGTAGCCCATCATTGCTGCTAAAGCAGTGGGCTGAGTGACAGTCTGGTCCCTTATTTCTTTCCAGTATGAAAATAAGACTTAAACAGGAACTTCCAGTTTTTCCAGTGTAAATTATTAGAAGTGAAGCCTCTGCGTTTACTGACTACACAAAGCCAAGTCAATAACAAGATACACTGCCTGTCAGCTAGCTAAGAAAATCACTTCTGCAAAGGGTAAGTGTACCCGCTAGGCTAAGCAAACTCTCTCTCTCTCTCTCTCTCTCTCTCTCTCTCTCTCTCTCTCTCTCTCTCTCTCTCTCTTCCTCCATATATATGTATATATATATATATATGGTGTGTGTGTATGCATGTATAATATTTTTTATTTTCTTACTTTACATATCAATTCCAGTTCCCTCTCCCTCCCTCCCATGCCCCCTGACCCCCCTCCCATCTCACTCCCCACACTCTATAGAAAGAAGGATGCCTTCCAGGAGGGGTCAACAAAATATGTCAAGTCATTTGGAGTATGGTCTAGGCCATCCCCTCTGCCTCTAGGCTAAGAGAGTATCTCTCCATGGGGAATGTGCTTCCAAAAGTCCTTTGGTGCACCAGGGATCGATCCTGGTTCCAGTGTCAAAGGTCCCTTAGACGGGCCAGGCCTTCTAACTGAGTCCCACATTCAGGGGGTCTGAGTCATTCAATGCTGGATTCCCAGCTATCAGCCTGGGGTCCATGAGCTTTCACTTGTTCAGGGCAGCTGTCTCTGTGGGTTTCTGTAGCCTGGTCTTGACCCCTTTTCTTATCATTCATTCCAGGAGTTCAGCTCAGTGTTTAGCTGTGGGTGTCTGCTTCTGTTTCGATCAGCTACTAGATGAGGGCTCTGTGATGGTAGATAAGTTAGTAATTAATCTCATTATCAGGGAAGGGCACTTATGGTAGCCTCTCCACTGTTGCTCAGATTGTTAGCTGGGGTCATCCTTGTAGGTTTCTGGACATTTCTGTAGAGTCAGTTTTCTCTTCAAACCTATAATGGCCCTCTATTTTGGTCTCTCTCTCTCTCTCTCTCTCTCTCTCTCTCTCTCTCTCTCTCTCTCTCTTGTCTCATCTATTTCTCCTAGTCCCACTTGCTTTCCTCTCCTCCCCTTCTCTTTCTCCTAGCTCCCACTCTGCTCACTGCCCCCTCACTCCCAATATGCTCAGGAGATCTTGTTCCTTTCCCCTTCTGTGAGGGACCTTGTATGAATCTCTTACGTTACTCCTTGTATCCTAGTTTCTCTGGCAGTGTGAATTATAGGCTGGTGATCCTTTTCTCTACGTCTAAATTCCATATATGAGTGAGTACATAATATGTCCTCTTTTTGTGGCTGAGTTACCTCACTCAGGATGGTTTCTTCAAGTTCCCTCCATTTGCCTGCTAATTTTACTATTCCATTGTCTGTCCGTCCCTTCCCCTCCCCTGCCCCCACCTCGCTGAGTAGTATTCCATTGTGTAAATGTGTTCACATCTTCTTTATTCCTTCTTCAGTTGAGGGGCATCTAGATTGCTTCAAGGATCTTGCTATTACAAATAATGCTGCTCTGAACATAGTTGAACAGATGTGTTTGTTGCATGGATGTGGATCTTTTGGGTATATGCCTAAGAAGGGGATTGCTGGGTCCTGTGGTAAACTGATTCCCATTTTTCTGAGGAACTGCCATACTGATCTCCAAAATGGCTGCACAAGTTTGCACTCCCATTAGCAATGGAGGAGTTTTCCCCTTTCTCCACATTCTCTCTAGCACAAGCTGCCATTGCTGTTTCTGATTTTAGCCATTCTGATAGGAGTAAGATGGTGTCTCAGTAACAAGGAGGAGGGAAATTCTGCCCTAGTGGAAAGTACCGGCTCTCCCAGGGTATAGAAAGTCCCTTTTCCCACAGGGTCCAGGTCCTTGAACTTTGCTCTACCTCCCACTTAAAATGGAGTCTGGAAAAAAGATGGCAGTACTGAGGGCAAGTTCCTTTTTCTTAATCCCAACATAGTGGTTTGAATTATATGCTTCATTTGATTATTTCTCTTTTTTTTCTCATTATTTCCAATGTTATTATTGTATAACACTATGTCAGTGTTATTTCCCTATTTCAAATGATGTCATTGTGACATTTCATTTCATCATGTAAATTATGACTGAAAATTAGCCCAAAGTCCTTTCAGCTGCTAGTGTAAGCTGAGCATTAAGAGGAAAAGTCCCAATTCCCAACAGCCTCAGAGGTTTAACTCCTGAGACAACATGCCAATGAGAGAAGCAGGGGATTGTGATGGGAGATGTTATTCTGTAAATATGTTTCTCATACTGTGGCCAAAAGAAAACAAGATAGGTGGGGCTAGGAGACCAGGAGGAGGAAAGAGGAAGTAGTTGGGAGGAGTCAAGATGTAGACCAGGGAACAAAGAAGACATCAGCCGAGGCTCCCGGATAAGATGAGCCACATGGAAATAATTAGATAAATAGAAATGGATTAATAAGGCAGAGCTAGCCCATAAACAATAATGGTAACTGGCCAACAGGATTGTATCAAATACAGAGTCTCTGAGTGTTATTTGGGGCTCACGTGGCGGCGGAACCTTGGAGGTAGAACTGGGAGGCCTGCAGTGAGGAAAAACCTGCTGTAACATAATGGTGTCAGAAGTGGGACTGAGAACTTTCACTTAAAACTTAACAGAAGCTTATAAAATAGTTTTTAGAAACAAGGGAACAGAGACTACCAAGATTTCTTGGTAGCAGCATTTTCTCAGTTGGATTTGTTTTGCTATAGACAGAGATTTGCAAGGCTCCTTTAAGGGAGGTTTCCAAAATTAGCATAAGCGGCAAAAAGCCGCCTTGTTTTTAAAGAGCTCTGCTAACAATTCATTGGTGTGTACGAGAGCTGCAATGAAGGTTTACACTATGTTTTAAAAAATACACTGGCTTGGGAGAGAAAAAGAAACAGGATACAATGGTTTAAAAAGAAAAAAGAAAGTAAAATGGATGAATATGATGGTGCACGCCATTTATCCCAGCACTCGGGAGACAGAGACAAGCAGATCTCTGTGATTTCAAAGTAAACCTGGTATGCAGTGAATTCCAGGACAGATAAAAGTTACAAAATATGTAAAAATAGAAGTAGAATAAATAGAGTAATAAAAAACCACGTAAAGATGGAAAACACAGAGAAATTTTGGATACTATATGCGCTTCTGTTGTCTTTAAATTATTTGATTGCTGAGGAAATAACAACTACTGATAAAAGAAATGCTACTGGATTAAGTCAATTTATATATTTTAAAAATGCTTTGACTCCAAAATTTAAGCCTAAGGACAAGTTACTGGGAAAAGGATTTCTATTTTTGTTTCCACAGAAAATGAAAAGCTATGAATTTCTTCCAAATTAATGTGGTTTGATCAAGCTAGACCCCCTGAAACAAACCCCCAGATGATCCAACATTCAAAGCAGTTGAGACAAAGCCTTGTAGATGACAGCCAAGATTTCTACATCATCTAAAATCCCCATGACAGCGCCCTTTACCAGCAGGAAGTAGTTTGGAAAGAACGACACCCAAATTCCCAAATATTGTTTATAAATGTTTGTTTTCATTTAAATGGACTTGGTTATAAATGGCTATAACCACAAACAATCTTTTTAAAGGTAAAAAGGGAATTATGGTATAGATATGAATACTTTGCTTTGGGATGGATTTTCTTTTATTGATACAATTTAAGGTCAATTTTGTGATATGTATATTTCTCCTCTTATTTAGATATTGTATTTATATAGATCATTGGAAAATGTAATGTATAATTTTATACAGATTATAGAGAGTTACCTATGATAGTTAAAACTTGGAATTAACTTAATTAGGATTTCTAGATATGCAGAGATGTATTTGAGATGAATAGGCATTCTTCAAATCTTTCAAAGACCTACAGAATATGGCATTTAAAATGGTTTAGGGATTTTCTTGACTGTGAGGCACAGCTGCTCCTGGTAACACCACCTGCATCAAAAAGGAAGATGGACATTGAAGAAACTCATTATGAAGTTTGCTTCTAATACGGCAAGACTAGATTTTTGGGCAAAGTACTGCTCTTCTGGATTGTTTGACTTTATGTTATAGAAACTGGACATGCAGGACCCACAAAAAGGTGACTGCTGATGCAAGATGGACATTGCTACAGGATTCCTGCTTCATGGAAGAGGCAGCCAGACATTCTGCAGTTCACAGAGAAAAATGACTGACAAACTGCCAATAAAGGTGGACAGTTTAAAGTTTCCTGCTTTGCTGAGGAGTCTGGAGGCACACTATGGCCTATGGGCTGAAGATGGAACATTACAGAAGAACTTCGGGTCACTGACCAGGCAATGAGTTGTCTCTATCATTTTTAGAGTTTATATTTTCCTTCTGTGGTCTTTGAAGGAGTTGAAGACAGATAGTTATGGTTATAGTTTTCCTTAGGATTAAAGATAGGTTACACATAGGACTTTAAACTCACAAAGGTAGGATAGATGATATTTTCTTTAAGTCTTACAAAATGTCAATGGACTAAATCTTGTTAACTGTGATTCTTATTTGATAACTGTTGTATGGTATATTTTGCTATGTTAAAGTTAAAGCCCTTCTTTTATTTTAGACAGAAAAGAGGAGATGATGGGAGATGGTATTCTGTAAATATGTTTCTCATACTGGTTAATTAATAAAGCCCTGCTGGCCAATAGGAAACTAGATAGGCAGGGCTAGGAAACTAGGAGGAAGGAGGAAGTAGTTGGGAGGAGTCAAGATGGAGACCTGGGAGAAAGAAGATGCTGGTGGCGGCTCCCAGATAAGATGACCACGTGGAAATATTTAGATAAGTAGAAATGGGTTAATAATTAAGACAGAGCTAGGCCATTAACAATGATAGTCATTGGCCAATAGGATTGTATCAAATACAGAGTCTCTGAGTGTTATTTGGGGCTCACGTGGCAGTGGGACCTTGGGGGGAGGCCGGTGGGTAGGAAAAACCTGCCGTAACAGGATTGACCTTTGACAAAGCAATGAGTTCTAATCAATGTGGCCACACTGTTCTGAAATTCAGGATAACCCCAGATTAAAGGCAATAACTGATGTCTAGTCCTTCTCTTGCTCATGTATGAAGTGTATCTGTTTAGATAACCCAAAATAAAATAGATAAATGAACAAAATAGAAGATCATTATGAGAAGGGGAGAGTAATTTCTCAGAAAATTAGGGATCAACCTACCTCAAGAACATGTGATACCACTTTTGGGTACATACCCAAAGAAGGAAAATTCACACCACAAGGAGATTTGCTCAACTATGTTCATAGCAACATTTTTTTTTTGTAGTAGCCAGATCTTGGAGAAAGCTAGATGCCCCTCAGCTGAGAAAGGAATAAAGAAAATGTGATGCATTTACACAATGGAGACCAACTTAGTGATTAAAAAAAATTAAATTAAATTAAATTAAAAAATACACAAAAAACTATGATATTATACAATTTGAAGATATATGGACAGAATTAGAAAGCAAACAAACAAAAAAACAAACAAAACATCCGGAGTGAGGTAACAGAGAACCAGAAAAAAAATTATAGTATGTAGTACAATGGGGGAAGATCTTTACTAACCCCACATCTGAAGGAGGGATGTTCTCCAAAATATACAAAGAACTTAAGAAACTAGACATCAAAATACCAAATAATCCATTAAAAAATTCAGTTACAGATCTAAAAGGAGAACTCTCATATAGCTGAAAGACTTAGGGAAATGCTCAAAATCCTTAGCCAACAGATAAATGCAAATCAAAACAACTTTGAGATACTGTCTTACTGCTGTCAGAATGTCTAAAATCAAAAACACTGAAGACACTTTATGCTGGAGAGGATGTGGAAAAAGGGGTACACTCCTCCACTGCTGGTGAGAGTGCAAACTTGGACACATGCTTTGAAAATCAGCATGGCAGTTTTTCAAAAAATTGGGAATCAATCTACTTCAAGATCCAGCTATACCACTTTTGGACATATACCCAAAAGATGCACACACTTACTAAAAGGATACTTGCTCAACTATGTTCACAGCAGCATTATTTGTTTCTCAAAGTCAGACTCTCACTATTTGCCAATGATGTGATAGTTAACATAAGTGACACAAAAACCTCTACCATGGAACTCTTACAGCTGATAAACACCTTCAGCAAAGAGGCAAGACACAAGAATAACAAATAAACTAAAACAAAATAAAATAAAATTCAATAACCCTATTATATAAAGATTATAAAAGAGCTGAGAAAGAAATTAGAAAACGTTAATTTTACCATAGGATAAGAAACATAAAATATCTTGGGGTAACCCTAACCAAACAATTGAAAGATCTATATTATATGAACTTTGCGTCTTTAAAGAAAGAATTTAAAGATGATACCACAAAATGGAAAGATCTCCCATGCTCTTGGATAGGTAGGATTAACATAGTAAAAAATGCCAATTTTGCCAAAAGCAATCTACAGATTCAATGCAATACCCATCAAATTCCAGAGCAATTCTTCACAGACCTTGAAAGAGCAATATTCAACTTCATAGAAAAGAGAAAGACCCAGGATAGCCAAAATAACCTTGTAGGATAAAGGAATTTGCAGAGGCATCATCATCCCTGACTTCAAGCTCTATTACACAGCTATACTACTGAAAACAACTTGGTATTGGCACAAAAATGTACAGAAAAGACCAAGGCCTCCAATTGAAAACCCTGATATTTACCCATACACCTATGAAAACCTGATTTTTGACAATGAAGCTTAAATCATACAATGGAAAAAAGAAAGCATCTTCAACAAATGGTTGTGGCATAACTGGATGCTGACTTGTAGAAGACTGCAGATAGATATATAACTATCTCCATGCACAGAACTTAAGTTCAGGGATGGATCAAAGATTTCAATATAAATTCAGCAACACTGAACCTCTTAGAAGAGAAAGTGGGAGGTACCTTTGATCCGATTGGTATTGGAGACCGCTTCCTGAACAAAACAGCAGTAGCACAGACACTGAAATCAACAGTTGATAAATGGCACCTCCTGAAACTGAAAAGCCTCTGTACAGCATAGGATGTAGTCAACAGGAAAAAAAATGGCAGCATACAGAATAGGATAAGAAATTCGATAACGCCATCTGACAGAGGGCTGATTTCCAAAATATGCAAACAACTCAAGAATCTACCCACCAAAACACTAAATAAATTAAAAAGTGGTGTACAGAAGTAGAGAATTCTCAATAAAGGAATCTAAAATGGCTGAAAGACACTTAAGAAAGTGCTCAACATCCTTAGTCATCACGGAAATGCAAATCAAAACAACTATGAGATACCATCTTACTCCTGTCAAAATGGCTAAAATTAAAAATACCAAAGACAGTTTATGCTGGAGATTATGTGGAGAAAGGGGTACTCTCCTCCACTGATGATGGGAGTGCAAACTGATACAGGCACTTTGTATATCAGTGTGGAGGTTACACAGTGATGGGAGATGTTATTCTGTATATATGTTTCTCATACTGGTTAATAAAGCACTGTGGCCAATAGAAAACTAGATAGGCGGGGCTAGGAGACTAGGAGGAAGAGAGAGGAAGTAGAAGGCGGAGTCAAGATGTAGCCCTGGAAGAAGCAGGAAGCCTGCCGCGCGGCTCCCCGGTAAGACGACCACGTGGAAATACTTAGATAAGTAGAAATGGGTTAATAATTAAGGCAGAGCTAGCCCATTAACAATAATGGTAACTGGCCAACAGGATTGTATCAAATACAGAGTCTCTGAGTGTTATTTGGGGCTGGTGCGGCTGTGGGCCCAGACTGGCGGGCTGGCGGAAACTGACATGCTACAAATGGCGCCCAACGTGGCTATAAGAACTTTCACTTAAAACTAATAAGAGCTTAAGAAATGTTTTAGAAACAAAGGAACAGAGACTAGCAAGACTTCTTAGTAGCAGCATTTTCTCCGTTGGATTTGTTTTGTTGTAGACAGAGATTTGCGCGGCTCCTTTAAGGGAAGTTTCCAAAATTAGCATAAGCGGCAAAAAGCCGCCTGGCTTTTAAAGAGCTCTGCTAACAATTCATTGGTGTGTAGGAGAGCTGCAATAAAGGTTTACACTGTGTTTTTAAAAATACGCTGGCTTGGGAGAGAAAAAGAAACAGGATACAATGGTTTAAAAAAGAAAAAAGAAAGTAGAATGGATGGGCGTAATGTCTCACGCCATTAATCCCAGCACTGGGCAGACAGAGGCAAGCAGATCTCTGTGATTTCAAAGTAAACCTGGTATGGAGTGAATTCCAGGACAGATAAAAGTTACACAGAGAAACCCTGTCTCAAAATATGTAAAAATAGAAGTAGAATAAATAGAGTAATAAGAAAGCCATGTAAAGATGGAAAACACAGAGAGATTTTGGATACTATACGCGATTCTGTTGTCTTTAAATTATTTGATTGCTGAGAAAATAACAACTGCTGATAAAAGAAATGCCGCTGGATTAATTCAATTTATATATGTTTTAAAAATGCTTTGACTCAAAAATTCAAGCCTAAGGACAAGTTACTGGGGAAAAGGATTTCTATTTTTATTTCCACAGAAAATGAAAGCTATGGATTTTTTCCAGACTTATATGGTTTGATCAAGCCAGACCCCCTGAAACAATGCCCCAGATGATCCAACATTCAAAGCAATTGAGACAAAGCCTTACAGACCACTACAGCCAAGATTTCTGCATCTTCTTTGGGCCCCCATGACAGCGCCCTGTACCAGCAGGAAGTAGTTTGGAAAGAACGACGCCCAAATTCCCAAATATTGTTTATAAATGTTTGTTTTCATTTAAATGGGCTTGGTTATAACTGGTTAATGACACAAGCAATCTTTTTAAAGGTAAAAGGTATGAATACTTTGCTTTGGAATGGATTTTCTTTTATTGATACAATTTAAGGTCAATTTTATGATGTATATATTTCTCCTCTTGTTTAGGTATTGTGTTTATATAGCTCATTTTGAAATGTAATGTATAATTTAGTACAGATTAGATAGTTACCTATGATAGTCAAGCTTGGAGTTAGTTAGGTTTTCTAGATATATAGAGATGTATATGAGGTGAATAGGCATTCTTCAAACCTTTCAAAGACCTACAGAATATGGCATTTAAAATGATTTAGGGATTTTCTTGACAGTGAGGCACAACTGCTCCTGGTAACACCACTTATGTCAGAAAAGAAGATGGACATCGAAGAAACTCGTTATGAAGTTTGCTTCTAATGTGGCAAGACTAGCCGTTTAGCAAGGTACTGCTCTTCTGGACTCTTTGACTTTATGTTGTAGAAACTGGACATGCAGGACCCACAAAAAGGTGACTGCCGATGCAAGATGGACATTGCTACGGGGTTCCTGCTTCATGGAATAGGCTGCCAGACAGCCAGACAGTCTACAGGACACAGAGAAAAGTTTCCTGCATTGTTGAGGAATCTGGACACACACTATGGCCTATGGGCTGAAGATGGAATATTACAGAAGAACTTCGGGTGACTGACCAGGCAATGAATTGTCTCTGTCATTTCTAGAGTTTATATATTATCCTTCTATGGTCTTTGAAGGAGTTGAAGACAGATAGTTATACTTACAGTTTTCCTTAGTTAGGATTAAAGATAAGTTCATATAGGACTTTAGACTTACAAATATAAGATTGATGATATTTTCTTTAAGTCTTACAAAATCTTAATGGACTAAATATTGTTAACTGTGATTCTTATTTGATAACTATTGTATGGTATATTTTGCTATGTTAAGGTTAAACCCCTTCTTTTACTTTAGACAGAAAAGAGGAGATGATGGGAGATGTTATTCTGTATATATGTTTCTCATACTGGTTAATAAAGCACTGTGGCCAATAGAAAACTAGATAGGCGGGGCTAGGAGACTAGGAGGAAGAGAGAGGAAGTAGAAGGCCGAGTCAAGATGTAGCCCTGGAAGAAGCAGGAAGCCTGCCGCGCGGCTCCCCGATAAGACGACCACGTGGAAATACTTAGATAAGTAGAAATGGGTTAATAATTAAGGCAGAGCTAGCCAATTAACAATAATGGTAACTGGCCAACAGGATTGTATCAAATACAGAGTCTCTGAGTGTTATTTGGGGCTGGTGCGGCTGTGGGCCCAGACTGGCGGGCTGGCGGAAACTTACATGCTACAACACAGGAAATTGGGAATCAGTCTACCTCAAGATCAAGAAACTCCACTTTTGGGCACATACCTAAAAGATTCACATTCATACAACGAGGACATCTGTTCAACTATGTTCATAGCAGCGTTACTTGTAATAGACAAAACCTGAAACAACCTAAATGCTCCTTGACTGAAGAGTTGATGGAGAAAATATACATTTACACTATGCTCTACTAGTCATTGGGAAAATGAAAGCAATGGAATCTTGAAATTTGCAGGCAAATGAATAGAATTAGAAGAAACCATCCTGTGTGAGGTTACCCAGTCACAAAAAGACAAACATGGTATGATGGTTTGTACTCACTCATATATGGCTTTTAGAAATATAGCAAAGAATTACCAGCCAACAATCCACACTACCAGAAAAGTTGGGATACAAAGAAGACCCTAAGGGAGACATAAATGGTCCCCTGGAGAAGGGGGAGGGGCAAGATCTCCTGAGCAAAGTGGAGGCATGGGAGAAGGAAAGAAGGATTTAGAAGGAAGAGCAGGGGAGAGGTGGGCATGACAGCAGGATGATTGAGCCAAGGAAAGAATAGAGGAGAGCAAGAAAAGAGACACCATAATAGAGGGAGCCATTGTAGGTTTTAAGAGAAATCTAGTACTAGGGAAATGTCCAGAGACCTACAAGAATGACCCCAACTAACAATGTAATCAAGAGTAAAGAGGCTACCTTACATGCCCTGCTCTCATTATGAGATTGATGACTACCTTATATGCCATCTTAGAGGCTTCATCCAGTAGCTGATGGAAGCAGAAGTGGGCACACACAGCTAAACACTGAGCCATGCTCTTGGAATCCAGTGTCAGACAGGGAGGAGTGATGAGCAAATGGGCCAAGACCAGGCTGGGAGAAACCCACAGAAACAGCAGACCTGAACAAGGGAGAGCTCATGGACTCCAGTCTGTTAGCTGGGAAACCAGCATAGAACTAACCATTCCCTGATGTAGTGTTGGTTGGGAGGACTGGGCAATCTATGGGGCCTCTGGTCGTGGATCAGTGTTAATCCCTAGAATACAAATGGACTTTGGGAGCCCACCCTACATAGAGGGATATTCCCTCAGCCTGCACACATGGGGGAGGGCCTAGGCCCTGCTCCAAATGATATGACAGACTCTGAAGATGCCCCATGGAAGGCCTCACCCTCCCTGGAGAGCAGAAAGGGGATGGGATGGTGGTTTGTGAGGGGAACAAAGGAGGACATGTGGGTGCAGGAACTGGGATTGATATATAAAACAAGCTTGTTTCAAATATAAATTTTAAAAAAATTAAATAAAAGAAGTCGTCTCTAACAGGATAGCAGTACCTGAATAAAAAATCATATATAAAAAGCACTAATTTCAGAAATGTTCCTTTTAACATGTTATTTTATTAAGTACCTGAACAGATGTTTTTTGAATAAGTGCCATGTTGACTTATGCATAAATGGAAGAACATAATTACTTTTAAAATTTTGTGTGTTATAATAGTCAAAGGAGAAAAATCATGACACACTTTGGATTTTACAATTTGGCAATTGATAATGCTCTTGTAAGGTAATTTGATGTACTCAAATAATCAGATACTTCAATGATTTATGGACATCTAAGAATATTCTTGGAAAAGGCCAGCCTTGAAAACATATTTCTTCCTACCTGTAGTAAGAATAGGCTTCTCTGATGCTAAGTAAGCAAGACAATGACCTATGCATAAAGTAAATTGTCATTAGGAGTAATTTTATTGCTAGGATTTGTAGTTTTTCTTTTATTGTGTTCGTCCATTTAGAACAGCAGTATTTGGTTTTACCTTAGGCCCATGAGCTACCTAATCTCCGATTCTGGGTCATTCACGCAGTGTCAGGAAAGTGGGTTCCATTTTGTAGAGTAAGCCTTAAGTCAAATCAGATATTGGTTGGTTACTACCTCAAGCTTTGTGCCAACTTTGCCTTATCCTGTACCAAAGACACTAAAGATTGGTGTTAATTAAGGCTCTATTTGGACACCTACTTGATTTCTGTATATTTGATGAGTTGTGTAGGTGTTATTTTCAGCAATGCTGTCTTGCTGTCAGTTTATGACGAGCAATCCACAGAGTTGGAAACAGCCTAGGTTGTTGGAGCCTTGGGCCTCTTTGACCAACAACTCAATTGGATGTAACCCAATCCTGGTACTGGAAACTCCATTTCATGACACAATATGGTCAAGTGGAATTATGTATCCCTTGTTATTTGACAATTTAATTTCTATTGACTTCATATATGAACATGATTTAATAAGCTTCTACTGTATTTGGTTTTCATAATACCCCTCATATGCTTCTTAATTTTAACTATCTCTCCTCATATTCCTCTTCTCATCACCCTTTGAGGCCAGCCCAAGCTGCCAAATCTTGAAATACACAATTACTATTATTATTGAATGCTTATTTCTGGCTAGCTCTTATAACTTAACGTAACCTGTTTTTCTGTATCTACCCTTTTGCCTCGGGACTTTTTTTACCTTTCCTTTCCTTCTGTGTATCTTACTTTCTTACTGTCTTGAGTCTGTCTCTCTGGTGGCTGCCTGGCTTCTTGCTTTGGGCCTGCTCCTCTCTTCTTCTCCCTCCTTCTTATTCTTGCTCTTCTCTCTTTTTTTTTTCCTACTTATTCTCTCTACCCAGTAGCTCCACCTATCCCTATTCTGGCTATCTATTGACCATTCAGCTTTTTAGAAGACCAATCAGGTGCTTTAGGCACACAATATGAAACAGATGCAACACATTTTTACATAATTAAACACACATCTTTACATCATTAAACAAATGCAGCATCAACAAATACAAAACTTCGTTGCCAGTCTAAAATCTCCCACATCATCCCTCTCTCATGTTAGCCACTCTCCCCATCCAGTCACACCTCTCTCTTCTAATTTCCTTTCCTAGTGAGATGTATCTGTCTCCCATAGTCTATTTTTCTACATTTATCCTCTGTCCTATGGATTATAGCTTGACTGTTAATGACTTAATAGATAATACCGTGTTATATTGGTCTTTCTCAGTCTGGGATACCTCACTCAGGATGTTTTGTTTTTATAGTTCCATTCTTCACATGTAAATTTCATTTTTAATAGACAAGTAATACATTGTGTAAAAGTATCATCCTTTCTTTATCCATTCTATGATGAGAGACTCTACATGATGTCCAATTTCTTGCTATTGTAAATGTATCAGAAATGAAGCTAATTGAGCAAATGTTTCTGAGGTAGGATGAAGTACCCTTTGGTTATTTGCCTGAGTGCTTTTGGTGAACCTTGTTATATATTAGTTACCATTTTCCTGAGTAGCCACCAAACTGATATCCATAGTAGTGTACAAATTTGTACCCATATCAACAATGGATGCTTATTCCCTTTACTCCACATACTCATCACCATAAGTTGTTTCTTATTAAATTGATATTATCCATTATGATGTTTAAGATGAAATTTGACAGTGGTTTTATTTGTATTTCCACAATCACTAGGGAAGTTGAGCATTTCTTTAAGTGTTCCTTGGCCATTTGATTTCCTTTTGAGGGGACTCCTGTTGAGAACTGTATTTCATTTTAAATGCATTATTTGCTTTTCTGTTATCTAATTTTTCTAGTTATTTATATAGTTTTGCTATTAGCCCTATATCAGATGTGTTGTTGGCAGAATCTTTTCCCATTCTATAGGCTGCAGCTTTTTCTGAATGATGGTGTCCTTTGCCATGCCTCTCTGCTTCTCAGTTCTATGAGGTCCTATTTATTAATTGTTGGTCTTAGTTCCCATGTTAAAGTACAAAAAGTCATTTATTGTATCACTAAGTTTAAAGCTATTCCCTACTTCCTCTTCAGCAGATTCCATTCATAAAGTTTCATGTTTACATATTTGATCCATTTGGAATTGAGTATCATTCTTCAATGAAGCCATCCAGTTTGACTAGCTCCACATATTGACTATGATGTCCTTTTTCCCATGGTGTATTTCTATTTCTTTAAAATAAACAAACAACAAAAAAAACCAAACAAACAAAAAATAAGTGTCCACAGGTTTGTGTGTTGGTCTTTATTTTGATTCTATTACCAATCTGTCCATTTTGGTGCCAATACTATATTGTATTTATTATTATAAGGTGTTTGTACAACTTGGAATCAGAAATGATGATATCTCCACTGTTAATTTATTATTCAGGATTCTTCAAGTTTGCCTGGGTTTCTTATGCTTCTACTTAACTGAGTATTTTTTTTTTCAAGACCTGGGAAGAAGTGTATTGGGATTTAGAGAGGAAATTCATTGAATCTGTAGACTAATATTTGTAGAATGACATATTTCACTATGTTAATCCATACAATCCACAAAAATGTGTGGTGTTATCTTGCTTGTACAAATAAAGCCTGTTTGATAGTCAGAGGATGGAGCTTGCCACTAGTTAACCATAGAGGTCTAGAGGTCTGTACAAACAGAGAGAAAATGAGATACCTGGAAAGACACAGAATATAAGCAGGGAGAACTGCTGTCTTGTCTACTGAGATGCTAAGGGGAATCCAAACGTTAGACAACACTGGGGCAAATTAGACTGGAGTTTCAGTGTCATCCGACTTGCTTTGGTGGTGCACGTCTGCTACCTGATGGCCACATGTTGTCATTGCATATTAAAGTTAGGAAGGGGAGAGGGAAAAAATGACATTCTGAGGATTGAATTTGAGGTAAATCATTAGATATTTTTGCATTTTAAGCTGGTAAATAAATAAATTAATTTCTTTACAATTTGTTAATTACTACTACAATGATGACAGATAACATTACCATTCAGGAATGTAAAAAGTCTTTTTGCTTCTACTATGGATGAAATTTTAAAAGAGGTATTGTATCTACCTGGGACATATTCACTTTTAGCCACAATTGTCATCAGCTTGGTAATTTATATCATATCCTTAAAGAAATGGCTTGACAAAAATCGATCAAAAGAGATGAAGAAGGGCATTTCATATTCATCACAGGAGAATTCCATTAAGATGAAGTCTTAATTCTGAACATCTATGCCCCAAATTCATAAAAGAAATGCTACTAAAACTCAAAGTTCACATAAAACCTCACACACTCAGAGTGGGAGACTTCAACACCCCACTCTCACCACTAGACAAAAACTTAACAAAGAAACAAAAGAACTAACAGAAGTTATGTCCCAATTGGGTCTATCAGGCATCTAAAGAATATTCCACCCAAACACAAAAGAATACACCTTCTTTTCAGCTCTGCATGGAACCTTCTCTAAATTAGGCAACATAACAAACCTCAGCAGATGAAAACTAATTGGAATATTCCCTTGTATCTTATCAGACCACCATGCTTTAAAGCTGGAATTCAACAACAACACAAATTGCAGAAACCCTACAAACTCTTGGAAATTAAACAATGCACAATTGCACCATTTCTAGGTCAAGGAAGAAATAAAGAAAGAAATTAAATATTTTCTAGAATTCAAAAAGAATGAAGAGACAACATACATGAACACTCTGAAAACAGTGCTACGAGGAAAGTTCACTGCACTAAGTGCCCAAATGAAGAAATGGAAGGTAGTCATAACAGAGAATTAATAGCAAAACTGAAAGCCTTAGAACAAAATGAAGCAAACTCACCCAGGAGGAGTAGACACCAGGAAATAATCAATTTGAGGGCTGAAATCAATAAAGCAGAAACTAGGAAAACAATACAAAGAATCAATGTAACAAAGTGTTAGGTTTTCAAGAAAAGAGAGACAAACCTTCATCCAAACTAACCGAAAAGCAGAAAGAGAACATGCAAATCAACAAAATCGGAAATGAAAAGGGGATCAAAATAATGGTCACAGGAGGAAATCCAGGGAATTTTTAGGTCTTACTTTGAAAATCTGTCCTCCACAAAATTTGAAAATTCAAAGGAAATGGACAAATTTCCGGATAGCTATCACCAAAATTAAATCAAGAACAGATAAGCAATTTAAGTAGACCTAACCCCTAATGAAATAAAAGCAGTCATCAAAAGCCTCCCAACCCCCCCCAAAAAAAAAAATCAGGGCCAGATGGCTTCAGTGCCAAATTCTACCAGAAATTCAAAGAAGAGCTAATACCAATATGTAGCGTGTATGTTTCCGCCAGCCCGCCAACCCGCCAGTCTGGGCCCACAGCCACGCCAGCCCCAAATAACACTCAGAGACTCTGTATTTGATACAATCCTGTTGGCCAATTACCATTACTGTTTATGGGCTAGCTCTGTCTTAATTATTAACCCATTTCTACTTATCTAAGTATTTCCACGTGGTCGTCTTATCAGGGAGCCGCGGCTGGCGTCCTGCTTCTTCCGGGCTACATCTCGACTCCTACTACTTCCTCTCTCCTCCTCCTGGTCTGCTAGCCCCGCCTATCTTGTTATCTCATTGGCCACAGTGCTTTATTAACCAGTATGAGAAACATATATACAGAATCACATCTCCCATCACCAATACCCTTCAAATTGTTCTAGACAGTAGAAGCAGAAGGTACATTACCAAACTCTTTTTATGAGGCCACAATTACCTTGGTACCCAAGTCACACAAAGACACAACAAAGAAAGAGAATTTTCTGTAGATGTCTGTTAAACCCAATTGGGACACAACTTTCATTAGTTCTTTTGTTTATTTGTCAAGTTTCCATCTGGTGGTCCTTTCTAGTGGTGAGAGTGGGGTGTTGAAGTCTCCCACAATGTGTGTGTGAGGTAGTATGTGAGCTTTGAGTTTTAGTAGCTTTTGTTTTACAAATGTGGGTGCCTTTGTATTGGGTGCATAGATGTTCAGAATTGAGACCTTGTACTGATGATTTCTCCTGTGATGAATATGAAATGAGCTTCTTCATGGCTTTTATTGATTTTGGATTGAAGTCTAACTTGTTGGATATTAGGATAGCCACACCTGCTTGCTTCTTGGGTCCATTTTATTGGAAGATCTTTTCTCAGCCCTTTACCCTGAGTTAATGTCTATCTTTGTAGCTTAGGTGTGTTTCTTGTAAGCAGCAGAAGGATGAATTCTGTCTTTGTATCCATTCTGTTGGCCTGTGTCTTTTTATAGGTGATTAAGACCATTAATGCAGAGGAAAAGTAAGGGCAATTGATTGTTAATTCCTGTTTGTTTTAGATTTGTTGTTGACGGTGGTATAGTGACCATATTTGCTCTGTTTTACCCTTGGGTTGGTGAAGTGGAATTATCTATTGCCGATGTCTTTGTGAGCATAGTTTACTTCCTTGGGTTGGAGTTTCCCTTGTAGAACTTTCTGTAGGGCTGGATTTGTGGATATGTATTGTGAAAATCTGGCATTGTCATTGAATATCATGTTTCTCTGTCTGTAGTGATTGAAAGTTTTTCTGAGTATAGTAGCCTGGGCTGGCATTCCAGGACCTTCTGTCCTTGAGGGTTTCCATGGAGAAGTAAGTTGTAATTTTGATAGGTCTGCCTTTACATGTTACCTGGCCTTTTTCCTTCAACTGCTCTTAATATTCTTTCTTTATTCTGTATGTTACATGTTTTGATTATTATATTTCTAGGGGTCTTTTTTCTTTGGTTCAGCCTGTTTGGTGTTTGGTATGATTCTTGTACTTTCATGGGCATGTCCTTCATCAGACTTGGAAAGTTTTCCTCAATGATTTTGTTGAATATGTTTTTGGCACATTTGAGCTGGGCTTCCTCACCTGCTTCTATGCCTATTATTCTTAGGTTTGGCCTTTTCAGTGTCCCACATTTCCTGGATGTTTTGTGTTAAGGATTTGTTGGATTTACGATTTTCTTTGGTCTATGAATCTATTTTCTCTAGTTTATCTTCCGTGCCTTAGATTCTCTCTTCCATCTCTTGAATTCTGTTGGTTATGCTTGCATCTGTAGTTCCAGATTGTTTGCCCAGTTTTTCTATTTCCAGCATTTCTTCAGTTTGTCTTTTTCTTATTGTCTCTATTTCAGTTTTCAAGTCTTGAACCGTTTCCTTCACCTGTTTAATTGTTTTTTTTTTCTTGGCAATCTGTGCTTTCTTTACTTTCTTTAAGACATTTGTTCATTTCTTCCATTTTTTCTTTGTTTTTTAATCCATTTCTTTAAGAGATTTTCTCACATCTTCTTTGGGGGCCTCTATCATTTTTATGACAATAATTTTTAAGTCGTTCTCTTCTGCTTCATCTGTTTTGTTGTGTTCCAGTCTAGTTGGTGTAGATTCCCTAGATTCTGGTGGTGTTATGCTTGTCTTTCTGTTGTTCAGTGTTTTCTTGTGTTGCCTTCTTCCCATAGCTTTTTTCAGTAGGTGTTGGTGGGGTCTCTCCCTCTCTCTATGGAACTTCCCCAGTGGGCTTAGGTGGATCAGAGTTTCGATGTCTGTAGCTCTGGGTAGTTCAAGCTTTCTAGGAGGTCTCTCCACAGGCAGGGGCATGGTAATGGGGGTCAAAGATCAGGCTCCAGCAGAGGACTGCTGATGGGAGTCAAAGATCTCAAAGGCTGGGACTCAGGATGATTCTTAAGCTGATAGGCAGATCTAGGCTGGGCCTGGCACTCTCCAGCTGAGGCCTCTTTAGCAGAGGCCCTGTGATTGGGGTCAAGGATCCAGCCCACAGGAACTCAGAGTAGTCCCGCATGGATAGGCAGATCTAGTGTGCTCAGAGCAGCTCCAGAAAGTTCCCCCAAAGGTGGCTGGATTGTTGGCTCCACCCTCTGTCCCAGTGCTCAACCAGAGCAGTGGGACAGTGGGCAGGGTAGGGCACAGGGTAGAGGGAGGACAGGCTGTTGTGGGGGTAGGTGGGGGTGTATCAGAGCTCCAAGAGTGCCCTCGATGGGGACAGGACACAGGGGCAGGGAGATCTGGGCAAACCCAGGGAGTTCCTGGGGAAGGGTATAGTGGAGAATCCACCGGAATTGGTCCCACACTCACCTCTAGCCAAGGCCTAGCCATGGGGGACAAAGGTTCAGCTGATACTCAGGATGTTTCTGCACCAATAGGCAGATCTAGCTGGGACCTGGCACTTTCCAGCTGAGGCCTATAGATTACATGTTGTTTTCTTCCCAGACCCCACCTATTACAGGCTTTGATCCCTTTGACACACTCACGAGGCCCTGATACCTTTAAGATGTGAGGTCTAGTGGACAGTATTAATTTATTTCAGCATGCCCTGAAAGAGACTATAGACATTTCTTCTTACTCTCTGTTTATTCCTTAGTGTAATGGCTGAGAAGCTGCCATTGTTCCAGGATTTCTCTGTTAAATGGGTTCAAAGGCAGAAAGGCCCATTTGACCATGAACTGAATTATTCAAAGCCTAAGGTCAATATTAATCTTTTTTCATTTGTAAGTTCTATAATTCAACTATTTTGTTACAGTAACTGAATGCTAACTCTTAGTTCCTGGAAAATATAGAAATTAAGAGATCAAATGGATTCTAAGGAAGTAGCTGGAGGTTACAAGAGATGTGAAAAAATGTTTTATTTTGAAGTGCAATATCTAAGAAAACCCAGTACAGTAAATGATGTACTTACTCATTTATGTACAGAATCTTTTAAGGTTTACTATGTGGGGACCTGTGTTCCGGTGCAGAGTATGTCCATCTTAAGGAATGGTCATCATTGCTGACTTAGTCCACAGAAAAATATGTCAAATCAAAATGTTTAGTATCATTAGTGAGCAGTCACATTCCTTCTTTCAGGATTTCCTGGCCAAGTGCTGACCACTGTCCTTCAACAAACCTGCGTCTTGGGTTGCTACATGGCTCAGTTTAGCACCTTCTGTTAATAGTGGTCTAATTTCTTCTTCTCAGTTGTTTACCTACATTACACTATTTCAAACTTTTATCCCACAGATTCTTCTTTTATCAGCCATGCAGAGATTTTCCCACTAATATACATTATCTTTTAAGATATGTTTCATTTACCTATTGACTCATTACTGTCATTTTCTCTAGTAACAGCCGAGTCCCACCTTGGCAGTGACTCTGTCTCTTTTAATCAGCAATGTAACACATTTCTATTCAGCTCCAATATTATCTGCTTCATGCTCAGTATGTTACTCTCCTGCATCACTGATGTCCATTTCAAACTGATTATGTGGAAATCAACAGAAACTGAGTTTTCAAGTAAATGACATTCTGAAAGGGAAGCTATTTGCATGTAAAGAGGAAGTCCGACAGCCAGGAGAGGAAAGTCAAAACCACTTGTTCCTGTTCCACCGTTTCCTTACACATTGACTTCATGCAGAAAGCCCACAAGAGAGATAAAACTCTCTGTGTGATGGCTAATCCCATGGACAACTCTATCAGCTGCTATTGAGGGACCTTGGGGTCCTTTGTGGTACTAGTCATCTACGTGTGACAGGAGAAACTGGGATATATGCTCACATGAGTTAGAGACAAGAGTATTTCCAATTCCCTCTAGAGTTTATGGGATTTAAAGTGTGTGTGCACGCGTGTGCATGTGCGTGTGTGTGTGTGTGCGTGCGCACGCGCGCGTGCAGGTATCTGAGTAAACCAATTCCTCTAGTTTGAGTGGGCCTCAATTCAGCAAATAAGGATCTCCTACCCCATCTTCCTAAGGACTAGGAAAACATCAGCAGATCACCTTAGAAATCTTCATGGATCCTCAGCCAACCCCAAGTAGCTGGATTTTCGAGGCTTCAAAGACTTGTGAGTAATTTCTTGAAAGGAATGTCACCTTTTTTCTGTGTAAAAGTAAAGACATAGAAAGAAAAATTTCCATATGTCAAATTGAAGCACAAAAACAAAGAAACTATGTCTCAATGATACAATCTTATTTTGCAAAACAGGGGGAGGGTTATCAAAGCCCAAACTAGGCTGCAGCACATAGAGGTGAACATTGACCATATCTTCTAGCTTTAAAGTAGGTGGTGACTGCATTCATTCCAATTGGTGGGAACTCAACTTCAAAATTCAAGGAACCTCACCAATTGCACAAAGGGGAAGGAGAGGATTCAGGAAACATGAGTTCTTGCCACGCTAAGTACCTTTTATTAATAAAAAGCCTTACATCACATATCCATTGTTTTGTTTTATTTCTTTGTGGAGTCCTGAATAATATGACTGACATTCCCAGTTAAATGAAAGTTTCTTCTGTTTTCTCCTAAGGACAACTCTTCTGTTAAACACCACTCAAATTTGCTCAGTAATTCATTGAAGATAAGTGAATAGATACAAATATTCCTGCCATAATATTACCTAAAATAGTTGTCTATGTAGGTCTTCAGAGCAACATCCTCTTATTTAAAATCACCACTTCATTTATACAGCACCTTAATTCTCCCCTTCATGTGAGTCTTCAACACAGTACGTTGCAAAAATAATTCTTGGGCTGGGTTTTATAGCAGATATTTTATGTAACATTTTTCTTGATTATTCATAAATATTACATGAGGCACCCCAATCATACCCACCTTCCAGTCCTCCCAGCCCTCTCAGGTATACCTTCCCCACACCAAGAAAGTAAGAAGAAAATAATTCTAATTTTTGTCACCCGTATTTGTGAGTACTAGAGCATTGTCAAATCCTAGTGGCCAGTTCCTTAAAGAAAATCGAGCCCTTCCCCACCTGTAATCCCAACAGAAGCCATCTACTATGGAGAGCTATGGTGATATCTTGTGTATACAAATAAAGCCTGTCTGAAGGTCAGAGACTGGAGCTTGCCACTTGCTAACCATAGAGGTCAAGAGGTCTGTATAGATATACAGGAAGTGAGATAGCTGGGCAGAAAGAGGATATAAGTAGAGAGAAATAGGAACTTGGTCTCTTGTCTGCTGAGATGCTAAGAAGGTAAGGTGCGGCATGTTTTGCTTCTTCTCTCTGATCTCTCAGTGTTTTCCTCTATATCCAACTCCAGGTTTTTTTTACTTAGACTTAGAACTCCATTTGCAGAGAGCTATATAATTCATCATCCTTATCACAAGTTTTAAGAGTTCTCTCTGATGGCTTTCTGTCTTGGCTGTTTCTTTTGGCAGTGATAGGGAGAATAGGCTTGTCATGGAAACTTTCCACGTCCCTTTGTATACACTGACTCTGCAGACATAAATACCAGGGCAAAACTAGCTTTCATGTCCTTTATACTTAACAGAGGCACTGATCATGTACTTCTGCCTAGTTTCTAGAACATTTTAGAACACAGATATCCACACAAGGTCTCTGGCATCGGAATAGGGCATGGTTCATCCTAAGTATGGTCAATGCAGATCACAGCCTTATGCCACAACATGGGTCACAGAGATATTTTTGTAGAGTCATGCTGAAAGGAGAAGTGAAAAGAACCATATTTGTGGGTATATCAGAATTAAAATGGCGTTTATATATCTACCACACATTCACAGAACAACTCACCCACCTTTGTTTGCACACTGCTGGCGGTAGAAGAATAATTTGTTCCTTAAGGGCCTCACCCTATTTTTGAGCAGCTCTGGCTTTCTCCTAGATTCACCTAACACAAAGCTGTGATGTAAATAAAATCTAATACTTCTTCATTAGTTATCTCATCAGATGTTTGTTGGCATCTCATGGGTAAGTCTCCTGAAGATCAGTATCTCCCAGTCTTTAGGAGTTACCTTTTATAAAAACCTACATCTTTTTGTTGCTGTCATTGTTTGATTTGTTTGTTTATGATTTTTATTCTCCTGGAATGGAATGCATTTTAAATCATGAATCCTTTATAAATATGGTCTGACTGAGTCAGGGTACAAAGAGCTACCATTTTTCTTATTCAAAGTATTATTATTTTAGTCACTGTGCTGACACTCATATATGCCAGTTCATATCTTTAAAGTACATCTGAAGCATGGGATGAGGAAATGATACTAAAGGAACTCCAAATTTCAGCAGAGTCAGACCACAGTAAAATATTCCAGCCCAGTATTCTAGAAGAAGTAACATTCAGGGCTACAGAAATGTGAATACCCTGGAAACTGGTGCTGATAAGCTAAGTCTAGCCCTGAGCAATGTAACCTTTCAGCTGAAATCACCTAAAAGCAATCTTTATCTTTCTTGGTGCAAGATTTCTGAGTACCTGTTTGGTTTTTTTTTTTTTTTTTTTTTTGGAAATGAATATGAACAGTGACAGATGGAAAACGCATGAAAATCTTGAAGAATTTCAGCCTCACTTATTGGGATAATTGCCAAGTGAGTACAAATATTCCACATGGACAATTTTGCTCAGGGCCCTAGGGTTTTTTTGAAAATATTACATTCTAAGTATCTTTTCAAAACACTAATGAAGATATTAAATATCAGCATCTATGTAGTCTTGAGAGCTGGGTTGGGGATTGGGAGAGGTTGGCCTAGAGTAACTAGTAGTGATGGTGATGATGACTTCAGACAGAAGACATAAGTCTGTGTCTGCCATACTTCACAGTGCTTCTTAGTTATCAATTTATAAAACTAAAATAATACACAGTGTATGCATTGATATGAATGTATCACTTAATCATAAATATGCAAAAGAGCTATAATTTAACAGACCAAAGTGAGACTGCTTCAGTATGACTTAAAATATATGGTGTAACATGACTTCTTAGTCTCTTTATTTTTTTCTATTGGCTCATGTTATATTTACTACTTTCCACTTATACAAGATCTGTGGACAGTTATTTTCACAAAGTGTATTTCTTGGATGAGCCACACATATTTGATAGACAACAACACTTTTCTAGAATGTTTACCGAAAGTAATAAGTATTTGCCAAAAGGTAAGATAGCTTACTATCCTATGCAGTTTCTTTTTGTGAAGATAATTCTGAATTATTTCATGGAACACAAATACTTATATTGAAATTTTATCTGGGTAAATTTCTCTCTTCTGTAAGGTTCCAGTAACATTTTTCCATGTAGTTCACAACTTGAGGAGGTTCCAAATTCCTGTAATAGTTCACTTGCTGAGTAGAGTCTCAGCTCAGTTTCTAGTATAGGTTTTAAGATTTCATTTAATAGTAGCGTAAGAGTTCACACCAATTAATTGAGTGGTAACCTATTGCTACAGAATAAAGAATAGTCAATATTCTAACTGCACACAAAAATATACATTGACTTCTCTCTCACATTCAGGTAAGTTGTTTAGTGTTTGGTTGACTTAGTATAAGATGTAAATGATAGAGGAGCATGTTCCTCATTAACAACCATGTAACTGTCTGGCCATATAAATATATTGTCCTCCCAGAATAAATACAAAGAGCACAAACAGTACCAAGTCAACCATGCAAGCACATTCCACCTCCCTACCTTCATACTTGACACCATGGCTTTGCAAAGACTTGTGGTGTAGTTTTAATGTGTCTCAAAAAGTTTTCAAAGTTTGGGCACTTCTACACAAGTTTATTGAGTTTCATGTTCTAACACAACACCATCATATTCAAGAAGAAATATGTCAGTATAGCCTCTCCAGTCTTTTCCAGGCATCTGTGCAACCTTATTGGTCTGCATAGCCTTCCAACCAAGAAGAAGAATAAAGTGAGACTTTAAAAGGCCTCTGGCTATTTTGGTTCCATTGACACTCTCTTGTCATGACTTAGTGATTGCTGCTGAAAATAAAGTATCAGTAGGATCAGGTGACAACTGATAAAAGTAAGCATATCCAACTAAACTGAAAGTAAGTAGAATTTATTTTTATTATTATTCATTGACAGGCTCTCCATATGTAGTCCTGGATGGCCTGGAACTCAGAGACTCACCTGTCCGTCTCTGAGTGCTGGTATTAAAGACATATACCACCATACTTAGCTTGAGTTCTTATTTATTCAGTCATCTGGCTAGGATAGCATTGCCCAAAGTAAGCTACACCCTCTATAATTAGCAATGGATAAAATACTGCAAAGATGTGACCATGGACCAACACGAAACATAAAATTGCTCAATTCACGTTCCTATACTCAGGTGTCAATTTCACAGCAATTATTAGCCATCATACTCACTGAAACAGCACAGCAAAGACTACTTTAACCATTATTAGAGAGGAGACAATCAGGTCTTTAAGGGTTTGGCTCTCTTGCTCTTTTACCTAAACACCTATCTGTGGTAGTGAGGGCACTTGTCCTTTATTTCCCCCTACTTCCTAGCTGCACACAATAGAAGTTGAAATACCTTCTTTTATTTGGAACAGACTCTTGGGCATCATTCTCCTTCACTTAGGAAACAGTTCATGTTTTTCCCTTCTCAATAGGACATACTCTTTCATCCTCAACTAAGCATGTATTTATTGAAGTGCTCCCATCTGCTCTCTGAAAGAAACCAGGGTGCTGCAATAAAATGTCAACTTAAGAGAGCAAGGATTTATTTGGCTCACAACTCCAACATACAGTTCATCATTGCAGTAAATTAATTCAAGGTGGCAAAAACTTGAAGCAGAGAGTGACATTATAGCCCCAAGACAAGAGTGGGTTGCTATGAATGACTGTACGCATGTTAGTATTCAGCTTGCCCTCTCATTTTATATTCCAAGATTCCCTGTTCATGAAATATTTTTTGCCCAAAATTAAGGTGAGTTGTTCCAACTCAATTAACTAAAGACATTCCTTTTAGACAGTCTAACATGAATTCCAAATCTAAATAATCTGTCTTAAATGTTCTTTGCAGCCTGCTTCATCTGTGTCAGGTTGACAATTACTACTAACCATTAACAGATTGTAGTTGGCAGATTCTATAGCTTTACTAGGACTACATTTAACAGGCCATCAGTGAAGGATTTCCTAGGGGTCATTCCCAGAAGACAGTTGATTTACTCCAGCACTGAGCTGTTCTTATAAATAGCATATGGGCTTAACTGAGAACTCTTACATGAGAACGGGAAAGGACAGGCTGCAAGGCAACACGATCCGAGGTGTTAAACTTGAGTGCTTAGAAAACATTTTTTTTTGTCCTGGGTTCTAGTTGACAAGTTAATAAGATGTCTTGTGACCAAGTGGATCTATTATAGGTTCTAGAGAAGGACAAATTATTATTTTTCTTAGACATATCTGAGTCCCTCTAAAACTTTTGATAAATTACTTCTCCCATGAAGCTACCCACAACACTGTATCTTTATTTCAAAGTAATCAGTATGGTTTCTATGTCATGATAACATTGAGATATTCTTTAGGCAGAAAATCTCCACAGTACTCCTTATCTCTGCATATCAGAACCTGGGATCTCACCAGCAGACACTGCACCAAGCAAGCTCCTTTACCTCACCATGCTTGACCTGGCCTCTTGGACACATATTCCTCACACTGTCCTACTGCTGACCCTACTGCTGGGACTCACAGGTAAGTATGCCCCAGAAATAGAATCATCGCCCTATCACTTGCTACAGCTCCTGATATAACACAAGGACTTTGGGCAAACACCAAACTGCCACAGGAGTGAAGTTCACAATACTTTTTTTTCCTATATTGACAAAAATACCTTGCAGTAGAATCACTCTTAAGTCACTGTACCTCTGAGGCACATCAGAGCAATCCAGTCAGTTCCAAAGCAGCTGATGGCCTTGCTCCATGCTCCTCCCTGTCTGCATGCTTACTGACACTGAAACTGACATGCAGGCCAGGGACAGGGCTATGAGTGAAGTGTCTCTGACATTGCTCAGCCACCATTCTTTCTCATGTAGGTTCCTCATTCTGTCCTCTATGCACCAGTTCCTTCCTCATCTGACTTTATTCTTCTCACTGAGTGCTGCTGCTTTGAGAGGCTGTATTGTTATTTTGTCTTCCTAATGCCTGGATTCTGTTGCTAGGTAAATATGGCAGGGCACCACAGGCTGGTGACCAAAATCATAGGCATTCATTGCCTCACAGTTCTGGAGGCTGGAATCAAGTAGTTAAGATGTCCACTAAGCTAATTCCATGACGACTCTCATGTTATAAACTGCACCTTCTTCATCTGTCTTCATACATGATCATACCTCATCCTGTCTTTGTGGCTTTTCTCCATTTCTTTAAGATTCATCTGAATGACCTTAACCTCTTTCAAGGCCCTGTTCCAGATTATGAGCTAATGGGGTTATGGCTTTGATATGTAGAATACACGCAATTCATCCATAATCTGCAGCTATACAATCTTGGTTTTCTTGATCTTCTCTAGGGAGATTTGATTTCCCTCTTCTCTTGGCAAGCAGGATTATTGACACTCCTTGGTCAGCCCCTTCTCAGGATTCAGAGCTCAACAGCTCTTTTTCCTCTTTGACCATGAGGGAAATTTGAAGGCTTCGTGTCAGGGATTATCAGCTGTCAGGCTCCCCACCTTGGTGAGGTGTTATGTCATCTAAATGTTAAACTTTCAAAATATTCTCATTACCCACTCATGGCACCTGATACTAGCAATAACTCATAAGCCCTTCTGAAGATTTAAGCACTTCCTAAACTTTAAATCAATTTCTCAAGTCAATATATAATTATGTCAATCACATCTTTTCCCTGTTCCCTTTATCTAATTGATAGACTTTGCTCCTTTAAATGAACCCCATTCCTAAAGATATAAACAAAAACTTGCTCAGTCCACATAATGCTATATGAACAAGGTCAAAAATCAATAAATATTATATTATTAAAGGGTAATATGTCATTTTCAGAGACTGCTTGTACATTCTCTGTATCTTCAGTAGTGTTTTATCCCTGCTTTGCTTACAGCTGTCTTCCTACCAGGATAACCTGAAGTTGTCAATGCAAGAGAACAGCCAGAAAATTGAAATTTTTAAACTATAATATTTAGTGCAACTTCTGCTTTTATTTGCAAATTTATATAAGGATTTTACTGCAGTATTGAGAAGTTGTTTAACACAAATAAAATAATTTGAGTCTGAAATAAACATCAAAATTCACGTATAAGAGCCTTTGTTCTCAGCAAATGGCTCTACTCTGAAAGAATATTGGGTATTTAAAAGGTAAGGTGGAGATGAACAACAACATTGTTCCATTACACACTGTCCTCATGAGCATGCTTTGCCTCACCTGAGACCACAGCAGTGGAACCAGCCAGACCTCTGATCCCTCAGCTCTCTGAAACATTGAGTCAAAGAAAATATTTTTTTCTTTTGAACTGCTGGTCTTTGATATTTTTCAAATCAATAGAAAGCTAATTTAGCAAGCTGTAATTACATCCAGATGCCCTTTCATATCTAGAGCTAGAGCTAGATCCATGACACTATGAATAACATACAGTGTCAGGGAAGCCTCCACAGCTCAGTAAAACAACTGCAAAATTACATCCCAAAGTCAGGAACAGTCACTATATCCCAGATACTGTGCAAAGTACTCTACGGTTCTACCTAATATTAATGATCTTCTTTTATCACATTGCCACAAACACAGAAAAAGAAGCAGAAACACAACCATAATGAGAATGTCTAGAGCTGTGACTTAAACACAG
Organism: Cricetiscus sungorus; assembly: GCA_030556225.1. Taxonomy (NCBI): domain Eukaryota; kingdom Metazoa; phylum Chordata; class Mammalia; order Rodentia; family Cricetidae; genus Cricetiscus; species Cricetiscus sungorus. The sequence continues at coordinate 40,739,663 of JANBXA010000642.1, read as the reverse complement.
GCTGTCTGAATGAAAACTTGGGATCATATTTGTACATAAACTAGCAATTTAAAATGGGATTTAGTGGTATGGAAAGATGACACACTGAGCAAGTCATAGGTAGGAAAGGATGTTTTGGATACTGACTGTAAGCTACATGCTGTTGAGGGAACATGTGCTGCACTGGGGAAGACAAGTGGCAGCAATGCCACCCATGAGGAGATTAGACTCTACTAGGGAAAATGAAAATGACAATGATTAAGAAAAACATATGAAACTATGACATTTTAAAATGTGATACATGCCCAATTATCCAAATAGAAGGCCATTTGAGGAGTTATATATTGAAAACTAGGGGTGTGAGTAGACATCATTGGAAAGAGGAAATTTGAGTAAAGATAAAAAGAAAATGTGAGAGTGAGGCACGTGGCCCAGCATTCTAGAAGAAGGACTTTCCTCAAAGCATTAGCTTCTCAAAGGTCCTAGGTAGAGTCTACCATGTTCATGGACTAAGGTTTTACCCTAGGTGAGTGAGAACCACTGCAAGCTTGAAACAGAGAAGCACCACGGTGTGACATGTCTTTTAAAATGGGTTTTCATCTAATGATTGACCCCTGATACTTCCAGGACAGATAGAAGAGGTATTGCATATCACCAAATGAGAGAGGGTGGCTTGCACAGTGGTGGAGAGAAAATGGGAGAAGGTCAGATTTTGTTTGCATGCTGACATGGATGTTATACAATTTTCTGAAGGATCAGACTTGATGTGGGAATGCAGACACTACTGGGCTTGGGGACCAGCATCTGGAAGAAGAAATGAGCTTGATGTGAAATACATAGGTCACACCAGGAGCTTGCTTTTGGACGTGTTCACCCTGAAATGTTTATTTCACTGAGGAAACCCCTCAGTATGTCACTAGGCAACTTCAGAGTCAGAGAGTGTGGTGCTGTGCTCCAGGTCTTCCTTGTAAATTAATGTATATTACTTTATTAATAACTCATCCCTTCGTGAATATTTCACAAACTTTAAAAGTCAAACCATCCAAGTATCATGGCATACCAGCCCCTGCTCTGTAAAGATATGTCTCACTTTGGGGGAGGGCAATTGAAATATGATTCATATACACTTATTTTGTGTTTTCTTGAATTATTGACACCTTATAATCTTTTCTTACAATTCTTTGCCAGGAATTTAGTCAATAAAATGACCTTAGGATTTGTTGCTAGAATTGTGTTGGCCTTTAGAAGCCTTGTCATCTCCAGGTTTTCTGTGTTCTACACAGAGATGTAAACATCTGGTGATCACTTTTTCTGCTACATTGATGAAAAGGTCTTTATAGTAAGAAACCTTTCTTTTGAAGATTTCTCTTAAATGGTCTGCTGTGCAATGCTAGCTGTGTTTCCAGTTTGGCACTGTAGTACAGCACCCCTTGTTACATAGTGAAGACAAAGAGAACCACTGTCCACAAATGACTCACACAGGGGAGAACAAGTGTGACTACACAGCAGAGGGGATGGGATGTCCAGGCTGCAGGTATTTCCAACAGTGGGAGTGATGGTATCAGTGAAATGCTATTGTATCCGAGCCACAGAGTTATTCTCAAATGTAGGAAAGTACCTTTGATTTGTTAGCCCTAGGAAGACTGGGTGCCTGTATGTCTTGCGCTTAACACAGCCAAAGGCATGAGCCCATACTCATCATAGAGAGAAACAACAGAAGAACCACAGTGTACCTGCTACATTGTTTCATCAGTGTTTCAGCCCCTCAACTGTTGGATTCTAGTGTGTGCTGGTGTGGGTCTCTCTGAGTTTATTTAGCACATGTTTTAGTTCAGTGTGTTGGAATTATATATTTTATATTTTATTAAAACAAAAAGGTGCTAGAAAACATTTTTCCCATCTTCTTGTGCCAATACTTCGAATTCTTCAGTTTCTTCTCTTTATACTCTCCTTGCTCCTGTGTTGTCATGTTATGTTACTGAATCCATTTCAGTTATTTTAGATTATTTGTAACCTGCTAAATCCTCCATGAGTGTTGTCCATTGAATTACTAATGGTATCTGATCCCCAATTCCATTTGGTTTCTTCTTACAGTTTCTCTATTTATGTTTGTATTTTGCTTTTCAGACTCTTGACTTTCTTCAGTGCTTTTCATTACTTTAGTTTTGTTCTGTTCATATCACAAATGAATGTTGTTCAGTCTTGGTCCAGTGGTATAGTGTAGTGCAGTATAGTGTAGTCCTACCAGATCACTAAAGTGCTCTGAAACTATGTTAATCATCTTGTCAAATCAAATGAAAATGAAAACTATGACCTCCAAAACCTGTAATAAAAAGTTTTTGTTGTATGAAACCACTAACTTTATAGTAATTTGTTATACCATCCTTAAAGTTGATGAAGACAGAGTTTAAATGGATCACCAGATCTGAGATAAATGTTAAATATGTATTTATTGGGGGAGTACTTACTCAGATAAGAGTAAATAACTGCCGCTGTCTTCTTGCTGCAGAAAATGCAGTCTCTGCCCTTCCAGTGCTCTCTGCAACCCAAGAGAGCTTGTGTCAACCGTTCCTCTAGCATGTAATGGTTCATGTCTATACCTGAAACCATGCCCAAAGGGTGTGGCCTCCACCACAAGTTCTCTGGTAATGCAAGATGCCAGTACAATATAATGCTGGGTCTGGAGAGATCGTTTAGGGAGTAAGACCACTTGCCTATCTTCCATGGGAACAGGGTTGAGTTCTAAGAACAACATTGTGACTCATAACTATCTTCAGTAACTTCAGATCCAGGGGATCTGACACCCTGTTCTGGGTTCCTTGGCCACAAGAAATGCACAGAAGCAAAATAACAACACACATGAAATTAATTAATGTGGTTATTATATTTTTAAAAACTGGTAACTTACACCAAGATTGTATTTCTCTAATTAAGGTGCATGTTATTTTTGAATCGGATTTATCTGTGTTATCAATCCACCTGATAAAGCAAACCCCATCATGAGTGATGGACCTGGCCCAGAGAATCTTGTAATCAAATGTACATCTCACTAAACATACAAAGCACTTGAACTCACACCTCACTAGTCTAACTAAAGAGTCAGGTCATCACATACAATACTATTACGCATGAAATGCCTCATGCCCTGTGCACAGAAAATGAAAAACAAAAACAGATACTGGATGAAGCACAATAATTTTCAAAAATTATAGAGGATTCAATCAGAATCACGACAATTTCCCAGTGTGTCTGTGTTCAGTCTCCTCATCTGTGTTAAACCCTTATGGTAATGGCTAAAGAAAGGGTAATTGTGATCGTGTATACGCTATGCTCTAGTAAGGGACAGTATTTCATCACAAACTAGAGCAGGCTGTGCATTTCCATCATGATGATGTTTTCTAACTGATGTTTTCTGCAGGAGAAACTAAAGAGGAGCTGAAGGTGATTCAGCCTCAGGAGTCTGTTTCTGTGGCCGCTGGAGATTCAGTCACTCTGAACTGCACTGTGACCTCACTGCGCCCTGTGGGGCCCATTAAGTGGTTCAGGGGTGTAGGGCAGAGTCGGCACCTAATATACAGTTTCACAGGAGAGAAGTTCCCCAGAATCACAAATGTTACAGATATTTCAAAGACTAAAAACACGGACTTTTCCATCCGCATCCGTAATGTCACACCTGCTGACGCTGGCACCTACTACTGTGTGAAGCTCAGCAGAGCAGAAGCTGACAAGGAGCTAAAGTCTGGGAGAGGCACAGTGTTGTCTGTGCTTGGTGAGTACTGCATTGTCCTCCTCATCCCTCGTGTCTCCAACAGGTCAAAATGTGTCCAAAATTCTGTGAGCATCAAGGAAGTGACCCTCACGTTTATGGGATGACGATCCCCACAGTAGACCAAGGAAGCCTAGAGCAGAGAGCATGCTGTTTGTTCGAGGTCCCCGTTCCCTTGTCTGCCTGCCCAGCAGTGCTTATCTTTTGTCTGTCTCAGCCTAGCGACTGCATAAAGACCCTGAGAACTGACTGCCTTGTCCAGTGACAGGGTCAGACCTGCCATACTGCCCCAGAGTGTATTTGCAGTACTGATTAAGTCTTCATTTTGTACTAAAAAACATGGGGCTGTGTGTATGCCAGGTTCCACACTAGATGTTAACAGAGATGAAAGGAAGCCAGAAAGCAGGAGCTCTTTATCCAAGATGTGTCTATCCTCATTTACAGGAAGAAGAACACATTATCGCAGAAAGTAACAGGGTATGGTCATGGTTTGCTTTTTTTTTTTTTTTTTTTTTCATCTTTATCTGCAGCACACAGAGAACATTCTTGATGTGCTCACATTCCCAATGGAATTAGTCACTTAGTTTAGATGCTGGCACCAAGCTAGGCCTTTGCCTTAGATCTGCCTGAAATAGTTTGGGTCAGAAGCCAACTTTATCAGGCACTGAAGGTTCTGGACAATGTAGGCAAATATCCTGGAGAGTGTATCCAAGTAGATGACCTACAATCTCCAGTTGAAGCAAATGGACACTTACTTTCAATTTCCTAACAGAGGCCTGAAGACTTCTCTCTAGGTCTTGATTCTGAGAATTTTACAGCCTGAAGGACATTCAGACTATCCTGCCCAGTCCTGTTAGCGACATGAGCCCTGTGTCCCAGCGCCATGTCCATGATTACATAGCCAGTTGTTGCTAAGACCTGGCCTGGAACACAAATGTTACTCCAGACAAGCTTCTTGCTGTCCCAGAAAGAGACACAATCTCCACTTAGGATCCTGACACATAAGTAATGCTGAGTCAGAATTTCTCCAACTCAGACAACATTTCAGTTTATCATCAGCTCCCCAAGGATTCAAATTGTTCCCCACACTCAGATTCTAATATGCAGTAGTGATGGGAAAGCTACCCCAGTGTCAGCCATACCTCAACCCATATTAGAACTGAGAACTCTTCTCCTCTGTAAGCAAAGCATCACATTCCTGCAGCTAGAGGTGCACTAATTCAGAACCCAGCTTAGGAATGTTTCATTTGTTTCAATTTGTCACTACTCAAATAGTGCCACAATGGATGATTTCATAAGGCCATAACATGCACTCTGGTCAAAGCTTTCTGAGTTTCAGGGTGCACAACTTTATGAAGATACTACTCTTGGCTCACCCATGAGCAGTTGTAGCAAGTCTTCCCACAACCCCTCATTGGAGAGTGGCAAGGATTGTGGCTTCATCCTAATTTGATAGATGCCACAGATAAAGACACTGAAGTAATGCAATGCCTAGGCAACGCCAATCAGCAAGTGGCTCAATAAGATGCAATCTATATTCTTTCAGTGACATTTCATCTGCCACATCATTTGCCCTAAGGGTGCCCTTGGTGAATAAGGAGGGAAACCCAATAGCATTGTTCTTGGCCCAATCTCCATCATATCATTTTCTCCTGACACATGTGATATAGGAAAGAGATCACTTCTTCCCTTTAGAGAAGGAAGAGCCTGGGGTATATAGAGGACACCTAATTGATGATCAGATGAGGGAGAATCAAGATTTTCCCAAAGGATCCTGCCTCATGGACTAACAGAGCATACATGATTTAATCCTGTGTAGTTTATTCTCTAAGCAGCCCAGGCCAGCCTGAGTCCAGTCTTGAAAATGTGGTTTGCCCATGGAAGAAGGAAAGGCAGGTTCTGCTAGAGCCTTGGGCCCTTGGGACAAGAACCTCCTGGAGCCATCTGGAACAGGGATTTGGCCTAGAATTCCTCAAGTCTGGTTCTTAGAAAAGAGTCAGGGGCAGTGGCAGGGTTACAGAAGGGGACAATTGCTTGGTTGTGATAAATGAAAGTGAGGGCACAGGAAATGGCCTGTGAGACACAGCAGGGAAGTGAGGACAGAGTCTCTGCTTCAGCCCCAGTGTCCTCATCTGTGACATGGTGATGACCACAGACCCTTTAGAGGGAATGTCTGTCCCTATGTATATCACCAGATACAGCAGCTACCCCAAAAGCTGATGGCATCATGTTTGTGTTCCTTGGATATCTTACTCTCAATTTAACCACAATGTTCCTTCCTATATAGTGTTTATACCTATACCCTCTTTATCAGGATGCTATTACTATCCAGAAAATTGCTAGGAGGCATCAGGAAAGCATGGGTGAGAAAACCTTGCTCTCTGTTGAGTCCTCAGTTTCCCTTTCTGTAATGATGACAGCCATGTTCCATAGTCACTGTTATGGGCACATCGTAGATCATGGCATCAGTGTCATAGAGAATTGTAGTGCAGTGATCTGCAGGAGAGAGGACTGAGATTAAGTGTCTGCATATGGTCAGGCCTATCATATCAATAGTCCACCAAGTCCCTGGTACCAACTTCTTTCATTTTTTAGAACTTTTATGTATTTGTTTGTTTGTCTATTTTTATTTAAATTTAGTTTTACATTCCAACAAAAGTTCTTGCTCCCTCCCCTTGTCCAGCAACCCCCCACCTCTCCCCTGGCCCACCACCCATCCACTCCTCAGATCAAGTCAGGGCTCTCATGGGGAGCTCACATAGCCTGGCACAATAAGTAGGGGTAGGACCAAGCCTCTCCCCCTGGGTTAGGGCTGAGCATGGCATTCCATCATAGAGAATTTGCTCCAATAAGCAAATTCTGGTGGAGTGGGATTATCTATTGCCTATGTCTTTATGAGCGTAGTTAACATCCTTGGGTTGGAGTTTTCCTTCCAGGCCTTTTTGTAGGGCTGGATTTGTAGATATGAATTGTGAAAATCTGGCTTTGTCATTAAATATCTTGTTTTCTCTGTCTATAGTGATTGATAGTTTTGCTGGGTACAGTAGCCTGGGCTGGCATCCATGGACTTTTAGTACTTGTAGCACATCTATCCAGGACCTTCTGGCCTTGAGAGTTTCCATGGAGAAGTCAGGTGTAATTTTAATAGGTGTGCCTTTATATGTTACCTGGCATTTTTTTTTCTTCACTCCTCTTAATATTCTCTCTTTGTTCTGTATGTTAGGTGTTTTGATTATTATGTGTTGAGGGGTCTTTTTTTTTTTTTTCCAGTCTATTTGGTGTTTGGTTTGCTTCTTGTACTGTCATGGGCATGTCCTCCTTCAGATTGGGAATGTTTTCGGCAATGATTTTGTTGAATATGTTTTCTGCACCTTTGAGCTGGGCTTCTTCGCCTTCTTCTATGCCTATTAGTCTTAGGTTTGGCTTTTTCATGCTGTCCCACATTTCCTGGATGTTTTGCGTTTAGGATTTGTTGGATTTAAGATTTTCTGTGGTCAATGAATCTATTTCCTCTAGTTTATCTTCCATGCCTTAGATTCTCTCTTCCACCTCTTGTATTCTGTTGGTTATGCTTGTGTCTGTAGTTCCCTATTGTTTGTCCAGGTTTTCTATTTCTTTATTGTCTCTATTTTAGTTTTCAAGTCTTGAATTGTTCCCTTCACCTGTTTAATTGTTTTTTCTTGGCTTTCCTTACTTTCTTAAAGAGATTTGTTTATTTCTTCCAATTTTTTGTTTTTTCTTCCTATTCTTTAAGGGATTTTCTCACATCATTTTTGAAGGCCTCCATCATTTTTATGATGATATTTTTAAAGTCATTATCTTCTACTTCATCTGCTTTGGGGAGTTCAGGTCTAGTTGGTGTAAAGTCCCTAGATTTTGGTGGTGTCATGCTTGTCTTTCTATTGTTGGGTGTTTTTTTGTATTGCCATCTTCCCATCGCTTCTTCTAGTAGGTGCAGGTGGGGTCTCTCTCTATGATACTCCCCCGGTGGGCTTAGGTAGGTCAGAAATATGATATCTGTAGCTCTGGGTGGTCCAAGCTCCCTTGGAGGTCTCTCCTAAGGTAGGGGCCCGGTGATGGGCGTCAAAGATGAGGCTGAAACAGAGGCCTGGTGATGGGGATCAAAGATCCACCAGGCAAGGACTCAGGATTGTCCCATGAGAATAGGCAGCTGTCTGGCCAGAGCCCGGGGCTCTGGCAGAGGACTATCGGTGGGGGTCAGAGATCAGGCAGATGGGGATTCAGGGTGGTCCCTCATGGATAGGCTAGTCTAGTGTGCTCAGAGCAGCTTCCGGAAGTTCCCTGAGGATGACACGATTGTTGGATTCACTCTCTGTTCCAGTGCTCAACCAGAGTGGTGGGACACTGGGCAGGGTATGACAAAAGGTTGGGGGAGGGCAGGCTCTTCATGGGGGGGGAAGGATTGTGTATCAGAGCACCAGGAGTGCTCTAGCTGGGACAGGACACGGGCAAGTGAGATTTTGGGGCCAATCCAGGGAGTTCCCAGGGAAGGGTGTGGAGGGGATTCAACCTGAACTGGGTCCAGACTAAACTCCAGCAGAGGCCCAGCGATGGGGGTCAAAGATTCAGCAGGCAGGGACTCAGGATGGTCCCATGGGAATAGGCGGATCTCTGGCAGGGTCCAGGAGCTCCAGCAGAGGACCAGTGGTGAGAGTCAAAGATCAGGCAGGCCGACTTTTCACTTTCTATAGTGCTTTTCCACACTTTCCTCTTTCTACCTTCATGTTTCAAATGAATTTTGTATAATCTTGGTCCATTAGCATAGTATAGTGAGTAAAGTACAGTACAGTCCTACCAGATCACCAAAGTCCAGGCAAAAAGGAACCAGAAGTGTCAGAGTTATGGGAATTAGATTTACTGAAAAAATAAGTGCTGTAATAGGAAGATGAGTAGCCATACCACATGTAAGGAAAGGAACATGGCCTCCTGGAGGTTGAGGTGCTGTCACCCTATGATAGTTGCCTTGTTATACCAAATTTTACCTTCTGACCTCTAAAGCAAGAAATAATATGTGTCAAATCACTGACATTATAGGAATCTGATACATCATCCTTACGGTTAATATAATACTTGAGTTGGAGAGATGGTTCAAAGACAAAGACCACTTGCTACACTTCATGGGACCCACAATCAATTCTGAACACTCACAGGGTGACTCCCAACTGTATACAACTTCAGTTCAAAGGATTCTGACAGCTTCTTCTAGCTTCCATGACTACTAGGCATGCCTTTGGTCACAGACATATATGGAAGCAAAACACCCATACACCTAAAATTAATTAATTAATTTTATTATAATATGTATTTTAAGAATTGGGAACTTAAACCGACATAATATTTCTCTAATTAAGGTGCATGTTGCTGGGAGGTATCTATGGCATTGCCACTGCTCATGATAAAGTGACCCGATTGTTAGCTGTGGATCTCAACAAGAATCTTGTAGTCAAATGTGCATCTCACTAACTATACCTAGTAATATTTTCACATCTCACTGGTCTAAAATAGTCACATAATCTCACCTATTACTATTACACAAGAAGTGCTTCATGCCATATGCACAGAAAATGAAAACAAATCAGACACTGGATAAAGCATGAGATTCCAAACATAATTGGGGCTTTGATCAAAATACTGCCACGTTCTGAGTGTCTCTGTGATTGTTTCCTCATTTGCTGCATCTTTTGTTAAGAGGCCCAAGATGAAAGAATGGTAATCATGTGCACAATTAGCTCTAGGAAGAAACACTATTTCATCAGAAACTAGAGAAGCCTGTGCATCATGATGAGCACTAACTGATGTTTTCTGCAGTTGAACATACACAGGAGCTGAAGGTGATTCAGCCTGAGAAATCAGTTTCTGTTGCTGCTGGAGATTCGGTCATTCTGAACTGCACTGTGACCTCACTGCACCCTGTGGGGCCCATTAAGTGGTTCAGGGGTGTAGGGCAGAGTCGGCACCTAATATACAGTTTCACAGGAGAGAAGTTCCCCAGAATCACAAATGTTACAGATATTTCAAAGACTAAAAACACGGACTTTTCCATCCGCATCCGTAATGTCACACCTGCTGACGCTGGCACCTACTACTGTGTGAAGCTCAGCAGAGCAGAAGCTGACAAGGAGCTAAAGTCTGGGAGAGGCACAGTGTTGTCTGTGCTTGGTGAGTACTGCATTGTCCTCCTCATCCCTCGTGTCTCCAACAGGTCAAAATGTGTCCAAAATTCTGTGAGCATCAAGGAAGAAACAAGCCTGTAAGGGGCCCTCGTGTTCCTAGGGTGACTTTAGCCCAACTCTGGACCAAGGAGTCTGAGGAAAGGACATGTTATTTACTAGAGGTGCCACTTCTGGTAAATGGGTGGAAGTAATGTATACTTTTGTCTTCCTCACAATACTTATCTTTCTCAATGTGCCCTAGTCTAGTGGCTTCATAAAGATAGCTTATGTCATGTTCAGTGATAGATCAAGCCTGGCCCACTGCCTCCAGAGTGTATTTCCTCATGAAATTAAGTCTTCCCTTTCTATCCAAACAACCTGGCGCTGCTGGGTACCAGGTTCCTTTCTTGCCATCAAGTAGGATGGCAAGAAACAGGCAAGCAGAAGCTCTTTACACAAGACTTGTGTCTCCACTCTGCCAAGAGAAAAACCAAGTCAAGCAGCAAAGTGATGAGGCCAGGGCACAATGCGATTTCTCATTTTGTCTTCATCCACAGCATCTGACTTCCTTTGGTGAATGCCCACATTCACTATGGAATCTCTCACCCTGCATTTAGATGTTGGCACCAAGATAAACCTTTGACTTGGGTATGACTATAAACATACATTTTTTTTTATTACTTACACAGGCACTGGAGGTTCTGGGTAATGTAGGATTATGTCCTGGAGGTAGTCTCCATGTTGATGTCCTCTAATAAACAACATACGCATTACTCACTTTGAACTTCCTGACAGAAGTTTGAAGTCTCATTTCTTGGTCTTTAGCAATTTTATAGCATGAAGGACAGCCAGACTATGAAGTCCAGTCCTGTTTGAGATGTGAACCCAGTCTTCCAGTGTGCCCTTTTCATGATCACACAGCCAGAGTTGCTGAGATATGGCTTTGAACCCACATCTGACTCCAGTCAGCTTCTTGCAGTTCAATGTGAGACTCCCTCTCCACCTAGAAGACTGATGTGTAAGAGATGCTGAGTCAGAATTTCTTGAACTCAGCCATAATTTCCATTCATCACCAGGTCCCTAAGATTTGAAGATGTTCCTCACACTCAGATGCTAATGTTAGTAATGGGAAAGCTACCCAAATGTCAAACATATCTTCACTCTATAGTGGAGCTGAGAACTTTTCTCCTATGAAAACAAAGCATCAGAGTTCAGCAGCTAGAGATACACTAATTCAGAGCCCAGACCATGGATTTTTCATTTCTTTCAGTTTGTGGCCACTAAATCATTGCTACAGTGAATGGACTTGAAAGCCACAGTCCACATGCCCTCAGAATGAGGCCTGCTGTATTTGAGGATGAATTGGTTTATAAGGATGTTACCATTTTCCTGCCTGGGTGTGGTATAGCAACACTTCTTACAGCCTCTCAACAGAGAGAGACAAGAGGACTGGCGCTATCCTGACACTAAAGATATCATAAATAAATACACTAAGATTCTAAGTAATGCAATGTCTAGACACTTCCAGCCAGCAAGTATCTCAGTCAAGATGGAATCCATAGCCTGCCAGTGACTCTAGATTAATCTAGCATGTCATTTTGCCTAAGCATTCCCTTGAGGAAGTAGATGGAAAGAGGGGAAGGAATAGCAGTGTGCTATATGCCACATGTCTGTTCTGTCATTTTCTATCTAACATGGCTATGGGGGGCAGGTCGTGTTGTCCCTGTAGAGAAAAAAAACACTGAGGTTCATGGAGATCACATGACCTCTGAGTAGATGAGAAAGCAGCAAGTTTGACTACAGCACCCTGCCTCATAGGGTTACACAGCATTCTTGTTATTTCTCTTGCATAGCTCACTCTCCCTGAGCAGCAGACACAGACTAGATTTTCCTCCTGAGTCCAGTCTTGGAAATATAGTCTGTCTGTTGAATAAGGAGAAAGGCCAGTTCTGCAGGAGTTCCTGGAATAACAGCCCCCCCCCTCTTTTTTTCCTGGAGTTACCTGGAACACAAATTTGTCCTATAATTCCTTAAGTTAGATTCTTAGAGAAGACAAGGTGGTGTCAGTGGCAGGGTTACAGAAGTGGGGACAGCTGCTTTGTTGTGGTAAGTGAAAGTGAGTGTGCAGAAAATGGCCTCTGAGACACAGCAGGAAAAAGGAGACAGAGTCTCTGTTTCAGCCTCAGTGTCCTCATCTGTGGCTTGATGACCACAGATCCTTTAGTGGGAAAGATTGGTTCCTCTGTGCACCCCCCATCACAGCAGCACACCCAAAACCAGGTGGCATCATGGTTGTACAACCTTGGATAACTTTCTGAATTTAAATAACAGTTTCCTGCTCTATGGAATTGGATAACTTCACCTGCTTTCCCAAGGTGTTATGATCTCTTGCTCATGTTATGGAATCACCCTAGATAGTGATGTCAGTGTCATCTCGGGGTGTCAGTAGTGCAGTGGCCTGCAAGAGAGACTACTGTGATTAAGTGTCTGTCATCCATTCAATTCAACCATTCCTGGACCCTGTTCAACTCAAATCTCAGGTTACCACTTTCCTATATTGCACAGCTTTTCAGTAGAACTATTATGAGGGTGGGCAGTTCTCTCTTTCACTCAGAAATCTACCTTAATGACACAGTATACCACTGAGGTCTGTCCTTCAAACTTCTCATGGTCATCTTCTATCTAAAATTAGCCCTTCTAGGGAAGTGCTTGTGGTCCTGATTAGCCTGTCAAAGTTGCTGGCCAACTTAATGAGTAGGTGACTAAGAAATAGAAGAATGCCAGGGTATAGAACAGTATTCCTCAGCCTGTGGGTTGTAAGCCATCTGCTAATTGAAGAACATTTTTACAGGTATCTCATTTAAGATATTAATATTATGATTAGTAACACAAGCAAAATTATAGTTATGAAGTAGCAACAAAAAATAATTTTACTGTTGGGGGTCACTACCATATTAAGAACTATATTAAAGGGTCCAAGCTTTAGGAAGTTTGGGAGTCACTGTCCTTCACATAAATGTTTCAGTGTAGGGCCAGGAACAATCTAGAGACATGCCATATTATGCCTTTATGGATTTTTGCTTTTGTACTCAGGGTGTTCAGGCATGGTTAGGTGGATCTTGCCAGGGCCTGGCTCTCTCCAGCTAAGGCCCACTCAACAGAGGCCCAGCAATGGGGGTCAAGAATCCAGCCCACAGGGACTCAGGATGGCTCTGAGGGGATATGAGGATCTCTGCAGTGGGGGGTCAGAGATCAGGCAGGCAGGGATTCAGAGTGGTCCCAAGTGGATAGGCAGGTCTAGTGTGCTCAGATCAGCTCCAGGAAGTTCCCAGAAGGTGGCAGGATTGTTGGCTCCTCTCTCTGTCCCAGTGCTCAACCAGAGTGATGGGCGATGGACAGGGTAGGGCACAGGGTAGAGGGAGGGCAGACTCATGGTGGGGTTGGGTGGGTGTGTATCAGAGCACCAGGAGCGCTCTCCCTGGGGACACAGGAGGAGCGAGATCCGGGGCCAATCCAGGGAGTTCCCGGGGGTGGGGGTGAGTGGGTGAATGGAGGGAGAGTTCAACCCGAATTTGTGCCAGACTAACCACTAGCAGAGGCCTAGTGATGGGGGTCAAAGATCCTGCAGGCTGGGACTCAGGATGTTCCCGTGAGGATAGGCAGATCTAGCTGGGGCCTGGCACTCTCCAGCCTACCCAGTCTCATTAGAAGAGCAACTTGGTGACCCACGGCAGGGACAACAGGAATCTTGAAATGTCTTTACCATATCTTCCACTTTGAATTATTGAAGCTGGGATAGGGTGCTGATTCAAACTCCTCAGAGCTTCGAAGGGCTTAGGAATCCACAGATGGGACAGTTTAAGATACCTGATGATAAACTCCTGTGTCCTCGCTAACGGTTCCTACCACTTGATTTCCAGAACAGAAGATGTCAGATACAGCTGAAGTCCTTGTAGCTGTAATCCTTGGACCCAAACTGCTACTGGTAATTGGTGCCTTTGCCATCTACATGCACAAGAAACATAAAGCCTGACTGTCAGTTAGGAGGGCTGGAGAGAGTATTAGTTACTATTCTATTAATGTGGCAACACATCATGATGAAAACAATTTATTGAAAAAGGGGTTTATATGATCTTACTGTTCCAGAGACATATGAATTGATCAAGCTTGAGAGGAATGGAAGACAGAGCATGGATCTAAGAGCTCACATCCTCAGTGGAGAGCTTGAAACAGAGAGAATAATATGGAATTGTCACACAATTTTTATATCAAAGCTCACCTCCTGTGATATTCTTCCTCTGGCAAGCCTGTACTACCTAACTTCTCCAACAACTTTATACCTATCAGTCTATAGCTTGGCTGCTGCAGAATGTTTCAGCCTTGGTAGCAGATGTGTTATCTAAAAAACAACAACAAAGTTGGGCTCAGGTGTGTTTACTCTTGACCCTGAAGGCTGCATGGCAGTTGTGGCTGTAAAATACTTAGAGGATTGAGGGAAGTAAGTCTGTTTGCCCTTTATACATGATAATAGAAGTCTTCTGCCATTGTCCCCACTTTTGATTGGGTAATTAAGAAGATTGAAGAATAAACTTGGGGTATTCAGTTTGGAATAAATCTGCCCTCCCAACAATATTCCTGTGTCCATCTTTTCTCTTAACTCCTTTAGCTAGCGTTTCTTAATCCACACTCCCCCTCTCAGGTATGAATTGTGGGCAAGCCAGCTGGCTCCAACTACAGCCCTCAAAGATAGCTTCCCACACTCTATGAAAATTAATTCCACCCAACCCTTTAGTGCGGTTTAATGGGGTCCACTGCTCAGTTGATTGAACCTGCCCGCCTGGAATGTTAGGTATACACCCAGGCCACACTTTCTGTTCTCTTAACCATGAGCTTTCTTTAACAGGCCCTATATCTACTCTACCATTTTCATGAAAAGGCAACCCAGAAATCATTTACAAGTGAGATTAGGATAAAGGCTTTCAATGACAATAGTCATCCCTGGCCTTTGGAAATAACAAGGCTGGAAAAAGGCTCAAGACCATTTTTTTAGGGTCTGGAAGTTCAGCTCCCAGGTTACTACCCAGCATAACTCAGAGAAGACTTCTCAGGAGTGAAGATTGAAACATTTCTTTAATAACTTCACACACAATCTGAGCATCACTTTCTTTTATTCTTCTTTAATTCTAGTTTTCTTGTCCTAATTGTCTATAATTAGTTCTAATTCTTTAGTTCCAATTCTGTAGTTCTAAATATTTTTCTAATTCTCCCTTTTTATTCTTGCTTCTTAAAAAAACAAACACACAAACAAAAAAACCCTTTTGTAAAGGAGATTTAAGGCAATAAAAATGTTACAAGGATCACATCTCATTGGTTGTAGCACATTCCTTTGTTAAGCAACACTGGCAGAGACATTTCCCATGGCAATACAGAATTTCAAGTTTTATGGTATAAGACTGACCAGAAGCCAGGGACACAGTTTCCAGTGCGACAAGCTGTGAGATAATTCTTTTATAAGCTACACTTGACAAGCAAAGAATTTGCTTGACTTTTTAATCTGCTTTGTGTTGATAACCTTGGTTATACACCAGTGGCTCTGACCTTGTAAATAACTGTAAACTTATGATCCATTTACAGAAATATTAATCTACTTTGAGCTTACTCTGAGGTTAAGTAAAAAGATCAAAGCAGGCTTTTCAGTGCCTTACACTCATCATGGGACAATATATCTACATATGGAGCATACTCCAGTATAACTTTTGTATTGTATTCCCAAATAATAATAATGAGAAGTAATCTTCCTGACCATTCACAGATATATGTACCTAAAAGGTTGAGATGCATTCATGAGATTACATATATATTTCATATGAAATTACACACAATAGTGCAACTATTGGGGAGACATCAAAGCTGTTTTTGCACATGTAAAAATACAGACAGGAGCAAGATTTTCCGAGTCTGTGGTCTCACGGGTCATGCATGGGCAGAGAACCATTCCTCTGATGGGCTGACATCTGAGCACTAGTCTCCTGTTGTATACTTCCATGGCTCTCAATACCTCTTTCTTTTATCATTTAATAAAAAAGAAGCACGTAGATCTCTCTAGAGCAGTGACTAAAGTGAGTAATTAAATGTATGAAGATGGCTAGAGGAATGATAATTATTTTGAAATTAATCATTTATATTAATATTTAATCAATATCAAAAATTTATATTTGTAATCAATACTTAATCATCAATATTTCTAATAAATAATATTTATAATTAATAATAAATCATTAATCTATATTGATGGAAATCTGAGGACTAGTTTAAACACCTTGTAGGTGTAGCTGTATATGATTTCAAAATATCTCTGATTTATAGTAAGACAGAGTAGTAATATAGAAAACTATAATAGCATGATATGATGTGGGTAGGTATGTATAAATGTTATGATTTTGAGTTATAAGAAAGAATGAATGAGTTTAGAATCTTTTTATCTATTAGTACTTAATTAGTTCTATTAATTTGATTAATCTGTATTTAAATGAAGCATTGTTAGGTAAAGAGCTTACATGAATTAGTAGAGTGTGTCTGTAGGACAAAGGCTGTGGTTGAAGTTGACCTATTAATCATATTTGTAATCAAGGCAATAAGAAACCATTTTGACTATGAGAGGGCAGTACCAATTTGTCTCAAAGTACACATAGCAAGATTTTCACAACAGAACAATTGTCAACAGTACTTAAAGAGATTGTCTGATAAAATATATGTTTCAGGATCATGGGAAGAATTTAAATAGTTAGTAATAGAACATTTTCTAAAGGTAGTCTAGTCCCTGAACTGTAGAATTCTGTATTTTAAAAAAGCGGGAGTGGCATTGGTGTGTAGAAACTGATTATGGTTTCTACCTGCTGTTATGGGGCTAGAACTGGGACCCTGGAGGTTGGAATGCAATGAAAATCTGTGAAGAACAAGATGTTTCACTTGTTGTCCATGAAGGCAGCAGCTGGATCAGTCTGTGCTGGGAGGCAGCCATAAGATTGCAGTGGAAGCCCCAGCAACGTGAGCTGAAGGGCAGAGTGCAGGGCTGCAGTGGGATAATGGCCAGAGGCCTGGAGGATGACAGGATGACACAGCAATCTGTAACCCTTATAAATATGTTAGAGTAAATATATATTAGTGGCAGAACATGAAGTTACGAAACTGTTTTCTTCGGTGTACATTTGAAATTTTTAAGTACACAGGTTTGGCATATGAGAGAAGGGCATTCCAGGCCAGATAGGGTGGGAAAGCTCCCCACATATCACCCCACCCCAAGAAAAACAACAAAATAGGCACGTTCAAAAACAAATTTTTGATGAGTAATACTTGTCTGAATTAACTTTTACCTTTGATGATGTTGGTTGATCCAAATTGATCTCCTGAAGCTATTAAGAACCTTAAGTGATAAAAGTGTCAGATATAGTAGCATTATTATTAATTGTAGTTTGTATTAAAACCCATGGTGTAGAAGAGGCCAAACTACTCATATTTTCTGTCATAATAGAAGTTTGGAAACATAAAAATAATTTTGATTAAAAGCAGTAACAGTTATATTTATTTGCTTAGAAAACTGGATTATATAAATTAAGATATCTTCATCAAAATTAGAAGAATTTTCAAGTTTATATTTAAGAAATGAGCAAAGGGAATATACAATTCTGAGTTTGAAGCTAAATAGCAAGCAGCCATGGCTCTATCAGTTTATTAGACACCCATGTGGCCTATGATGGCAAAATGAGCCATGCAAACAAACACAGACCCTGGCTGTGGTAATACCATGTACTCAGACATTGTCCTTGGCAACATTCTGGGCCTGGATGTTACCACAGACCCAGGGGACAATGCAGGCCACTAAAATTGACATCACCCAGTGTTTGTGTTTCCCTTGAACACCGACATGACCCCAAATCATGAGCCCAGACCCTGGCATTGGCATTACCTTCAGTGGATTCAGGAGCCACAGACAACAGAGACCTTTGCTACTGTGGGGCCACAGATGCAGACATGCCACCGCCTGGGCCTGGACATCACCATGTCAATGGGTAGAAACACGGGCCACTCAGACCAGCATGACCCCAGTGGTGGCATGGTCCTCGGGCACCAAATGGCCACTGGTGGTATACCAGACCCCAGGTATCCTTTTGGCCTTTGGTGGCATATGGGTCATGTCAATATAGACACAGTAGGACCACAGAACTCAGACATGGTCCTCAGGAGCAGCCTAGGCCCTGAGCCACCCTGGACCCAGGTAGCAAGCAGGCCACCCACATCAGCCTGTTCCTCCCCACCTTCACTTCTTCAATCTGTCTCTTTCCAAAGTACATGAACTGTTCTGCCTCTCTTTCTCTCCCTTTTCTCCATCATATATTTGCTCATCAGAGTGGTACCTCCTCACGTGGCTCAATGTGGGGTATCTTCAGCCAGCCTGGACCATGAGGACCCAGAATGGCTTGTGGTGTGGATGTCTTTTACTCAAATGAACTTTGTGGTATCAATAAGATCTGAATATGCATTCAGCCAGTCCAGACTGCCAACCACTTATTCTTATCATATGGTCTTCATCTTGGGTCTGGAAATTATTCTGATCATCTCCTGACAATGGGAAGAGTCCCTTTCTGAGTGCATCGGGGAGTCTGGAAACCATTGTCATGGATGGGCCATCACTGTACACTTTCAGTCTCCTGGATTCCACTAAGACTAAACTCCTAACCTTACTTAAATTCTCTAATTGGTCATATCCTAATTTTACAGTTAAAAATTGTTATTTAGCCTATTTGACCAAGTATCCTCAGATAGCCTCCATCAAAAAAGTTAGAAATATGCTGAATAAAGTCTAAATAGACTCTACTACCTTTTCTCTTAACCCAGCTCTTCATGATGCAAATGCTGTGAAATTTCAGAGTTTGAGTCATTTTGCTTTTTTTTTTCTTTCTTTCTTCATTTGTCCACAAGCAATGATGAGTTTAAAATGAACTCATAATAAGAAATACTTAAAATTTGTTTCTGAAAAGAAGAGAAAGTGCTGTTTTGTAGTGCTTGTGACATACCATAATGTAAACACTGTCATCAAGGTCAGTCTCAAGTAACCAACAGCTTAAACTCCAGATGCACAGCCATGGCAAGTTCTTGAAGGCTGGGCCAACTTGTTCCTACATATCATTAGAATGTGTTCACAGTGTTAAAATGGCTCACCTCCTCTACCCCTCAAGCCTAGCCACAGGATCAAGGACAGATTGTACAGTATCTACCAGGTCCCATTTTAGCTACCAGAATGTCTTGGCAAATTAAGTTAAATATAGTGACCCCTCTGCTTTTTTCCAATATATCTTAATACTTCACGTTCTTCGTGCTTTTCTATCTATGCTTAATGTCACTTGGTCACCAATCCTTTCTCACACCACCATATATGTATGGACAACAAAGAGGCAACATATCTGTGCAAGTGTCTGGAATGAAGAATATATTAATTCCATTAACTCATGATGTGACCATGTTCCCTAAGAAAACAATTGTAAGGAAAAAAGGGTTTATTTTGGCTAAAGATCAAAATTTTGTCCATTTTGTTGGGGATGTTAGGGTGGCAATTGCTTGAAGAACTTGATCACATCATGTCTATGGTCAGAAATAAGAGAGTGGTCAATGTTCCTGCTCAGCTTTCTCCTTTGTATTAATCTAGGATGTAATGGAATGGTATCAAATATCGTTAGAGTTGGTGTTTCTACCTCAATCAACATAATCAAATGATCCCTCATGGGTATGCCCTGCCCACACAGAATTCCTCATAGGTAAAACCAGAGGATTATTTTTTTATGTGATTCTAGATCAAGCCAAGATGTTAATTATTATTATGTATTAACAAATCTAAAGTGGTCAACACTTGGCCAGGAAATCCACAAAGAAGGAATGTGATTGCTCACTAATGATACTAAATATTTTGATTTTTATTTTTCTATGGACTAAGTCAGCAATGATGACCATGCTTTATGTCATTCCTCAAGATGGACATACCCTGCACTGGAACACAGGTCCCCACATAATAAACATTAAATGATTCTGTACATAAATGAGTAAGTACATCATTTACTGTACTGGGTTTTCTTAGATATGGCACTTCAAAATAAAACATTTTTTCACATCTCTTGTAACTTCCAGCCACTTCCTTAGAAGTCATTTGATCTCTTAATTTCTATATTTTCCAGGAACTAAGAGTTAGCATTCAGTCACTATAACAAAATAGTTGAATTACTGAACTTACAATGAAAAAAGTTTAATATTGACCTTAGGCTTTGAATGATTCAGTTCGTGGTCAAATGGGCCTTCCTGCCTTTGAACCCATTTAACAGGGAAATCCTGGAACAATGGCAGCTTCTCAGCCATTACACTAAGGAATAAACAGAGAGTAAGAAGAAATGTCTATAGCCTCTTTCAGAGCATGCTGAAATAAATTAATACTGTCCACTAGACCTCACATCTTAAAGGTATCAGAGCCTCATGATTGTGTCAAAGGGATCAAAGCCTGTAATAGGTAGGGTCTGGGAAGAAAACAAGATGTAATTTGTAGGCTTCAGCTGGAAAGTGCCAGGTCCCAGCTAGATCTGCCTATTGGTGCAGAAACATCCTGAGTATCAGCTGAACCTTTGTCCCCCATGACCAGGCCTTGGCTAGAGGTGAGTGTGGGAACAATTCCGGTGGATTCTCCACTATACCCTTCCACAGGAACTCCCTGGGTTTGCCCAGATCTCCCTGCCCCTGTGTCCTGTGCCCATCGAGGGCACTCTTGGAGCACTGATACACCCCCACCCACCCCCACCGACAGCCTGCCCTCCCCCTACCCTGTGCCCTACCCTGCCCACTGTCCCACTGCTCTGGTTGAGCACTGGGACAGAGGGTGGAGCCAACAATCCAGCCACCTTTGGGGGAACTTTCTGGAGCTGCTCTGAGCACACTAGACCTGCCTATCCATGTGGGACCACCCGTGACTTCCACCTGCCTGGTCTCAGACTCCCACCTCTGGTCCTCTACTGGAGTTCTGGGCCCCTCTCAGAGATCCACCTATCTCTGCAGGACCACCCTGAGTTCCTGTGGGCTGGATCCTTGAGCCCCATCACAGGGCCTCTGCTAAAGAGGCCTCAGCTGGAGAGTGCCAGGCCCAGCCTAGATCTGCCTATCAGCTTAAGGAATATCCTGAGTCCCAGCCTTTGAGATCTTTGACCCCCATCACCATGCCCCTGCCTGTGGACAATCAATTGCCCTTACTTTTCCTCTACATTAATGGTCTTAATCGCCTATAAAAAGACACAGGCCAACAGAATGGATACAAAGACAGAATATATCCTTCTGCTGCTTACAAGAAACACATCTAAGCTTCAAAGACACACATCACCTCAGGGTAAAGGGCTGGGAAAAGATCTTCCAATCAAATAAACCCAAGAAGCAAGCAGGTGTGGCTATCCTAATATCCAACAAGTTAGACTTCAATCCAAAATCAATAAAAGCCATGAAGAAGCTCATTTCATATTCATCACAGGAGAAATCATCAGTACAAGGTCTCAATTCTGAACATCTATGCCCCCAATACAAAGGCACCCACATTTGTAAAACAAAAGCTACTAAAACTCAAAGCTCACATACTACCTCACACATACATTGTGGGAGACTTCAACACCCCACTCTCACCACTAGAAAGGACCACCAGATGGAAACTTGACAAATAAACAAAAGAACTAATAAAAGTTGTGTCCCAATTGGGTTTAACAGACATCTACAGAAAATTCTCTTTCTTTGTTGTGTCTTTGTGTGACTTGGGTACCAAGGTAATTGTGGCCTCATAAAAAGAGTTTGGTAACGTACCTTCTGCTTCTACTGTCTAGAACAATTTGAAGGGTATTGGTATTAGCTCTTCTTTGAATTTCTGGTAGAATTTGGCACTGAAGCCATCTGGCCCTGATTTTTTTGGGGGGGGTTGGGAGACTTTTGATGACTGCTTTTATTTCATTAGGGGTTAGGTCTACTTAAATTGCTTATCTGTTCTTGATTTAATTTTGGTGATAGCTATCCGGAAATTTGTCCATTTCCTTTGAATTTTCAAATTTTGTGGAGGACAGGTTTTCAAAGTACGACCTGAAAATTTTCTGGATTTCCTCCCATGTCCATTGTTTTGACCCCCTTTTCATTTCCGATTTTGTTGATTTGCATGTTCTCTTTCTGCTTTTCGGTTAGTTTGGATGAAGGTTTGTCTCTCTTTTCTTGAAAACCTAACACTTTGTTACATTGATTCTTTGTGTTGTTTTCCTAGTTTCTGCTTTATTGATTTCAGCCCTCAAATTGATTATTTCTTGGTGTCTACTCCTCCTGGGTGAGTTTGCTTCATTTTGTTCTAAGGCTTTCAGTTTTGCTATTAATTCTCTGTTATGACTACCTTCCGTTTCTTCATATGGGCACTTAGTGCAGTGAACTTTCCTCGTAGCACTGTTTTCAGAGTGTTCATGTATGTTCTCTCTTCATTCTCTTTGAATTCAAGAAAATATTTAATTTCTTTATTTCTTCCTTGACCTAGAAATGGTGCAATTGTGCATTGTTCAGTTTCCAAGAGTTTGTAGGGTTTCTGCAATTTGTGTTGTTGTTGAATTCCAGCTTTAAAGTATGGTGGTCTGATAAGATACAGGGTAGTATTCCAATTAGTTTTCATCTGCTGAGGTTTGTTATGTTGCCTAATTTAGAGAAGGTTCCATGCAGAGCTGAAAAGAAGGTGTATTCTTTTGTGTTTGGGTGGAATATTCTTTAGATGCCTGATAGACCCAATTGGGACATAACTTCTGTTAGTTCTTTTGTTTCTTTGTTAAGTTTTTGTCTAGTGGTGAGAGTGGGGTGTTGAAGTCTCCCACTCTGAGTGTGTGAGGTTTTATGTGAACTTTGAGTTTTAGTAGCATTTCTTTTATGAATTTGGGGCATAGATGTTCAGAATTAAGACTTCATCTTAATGGAATTCTCCTGTGATGAATATGAAATGCCCTTCTTCATCTCTTTTGATCGATTTTTGTCAAGCCATTTCTTTAAGGATATGATATAAATTACCAAGCTGATGACAATTGTGGCTAAAAGTGAATATGTCCCAGGTAGATACAATACCTCTTTTAAAATTTCATCCATAGTAGAAGCAAAAAGACTTTTTACATTCCTGAATGGTAATGTTATCTGTCATCATTGTAGTAGTAATTAACAAATTGTAAAGAAATTAATTTATTTATTTACCAGCTTAAAATGCAAAAATATCTAATGATTTACCTCAAATTCAATCCTCAGTACGTCATTTTTTTCCTCTTCCCTTCCAAACTTTAATATGCAATGACAACATGTGGCCATCAGGTGGCAGACGTGCACCACCAAAGCAAGTCGGATTTGCCCCAGTGTTGTCTAACGTTTGGATTCCCCTTAGCATCTCAGTAGACAAGACAGCAGTTCTCCCTGCTTATATTCTGTGCCTTTCCAGGTATCTCATTTTCTCTCTGTTCGTACAGACCTCTAGACCTCTATGGTTAGCTAGCGGAAAGCTCCATCCTCTGACTATCAAACAGGCTTTATTTGTACAAGCAAGATAACACCACACATTTTTGTGGATTGTATGGATTAACATAGTGAAATATGTCATTCTACAAATATTAGTCTACAGATTCAATGAATTTCCTCTCTAAATCCCAATACACTTCTTCCCAGGTCTTGAAAAAAAAATACTCAGCTAAGTAGAAGCATAAGAAACCCAGGCAAACTTGAAGAATCCTGAATAATAAATTAACAGTGGAGATATCATCATTTCTGATTCCAAGTTCTACAAACACCTTATAATAATAAATACAATATAGTATTGGCACAAAAACGGACAGATTGGTAATAGAATCAATATAAAGACCAACACACAAACCTGTGGACACTTGTTTTTTGTTTGTTTGTTTTGTTTTTGTTGTTGTTTGTTTGTTTTAAAGAAATAGAAATACACCATGGGAAAAAGGACATCATAGTCAACAAGTGGAGCTAGTCAAATTGAATGGCTTCATTGAAGAATGAAACTCAATTCCAAATGGATCAAATATGTAAACATGAAACTTTATGAATGGAATCTGCTGAAGAGGAAGTAGGGAATAGCTTTAAACTTAGTGATACAATAAATGACTTTTTGTACTTTAACATGGGAACTAAGATTGACAATTAATAAATAGGACCTCATGGAGCTGAGAAATAGAGAGGCATGGCAAAGGACACCATCATTCAGAACAAGCTGCAGCCTATAGAATGGGAAAATATTCTGCCAACAACACATCTGATATAGGGCTAATAGCAAAAATATATAAATAACTAGAAAAATTAGATAACAGAAAAACAAATAATGCATTTAAAATGAAATACAGTTCTCAACAGGAGTCCCCTCAAAAGGAAATCAAATGGCCAAGAAACACTTAAAGAAATGCTCAACTTCCCTAGTGATTGTGGAAATACAAATAAAACCACTGTCAAATTTCATCTTAAACATCATAATGGATAATATCAATTTATGAAGAAACAGCTTATGGTGATGAGTATGTGGAGTAAAGGGAATAAGCATCCATTGTTGGTATTTGTACACTACTATGGATATCAGTTTGGTGGCTACTCAGGAAGATGGTAACTAATATATAACAAGGTTCACCAAAAGCACTCAGGCAAATAACCAAAGGGTACTTCATCCTACCTCAGAAACATTTGCTCAATTAGCTTCATTTCTGATACATTTACAATAGCAAGAAATTGGACATCATGTAGAGTCTCTCATCATAGAATGGATAAAGAAAGGATGATACTTTCACACAATGTATTACTTGTCTATTAAAAATGAAATTTACATGTGAAGAATGGAACTATAAAAACAAAACATCCTGAGTGAGGTATCCCAGACTGAGAAAGACCAATATAACATGGTATTAGCTATTAAGTCATTAACAGTCAAGCTATAATCCATAGGACAGAGGATAAATGTAGAAAAATAGCCTATGGGAGACAGATACATCTCACTAGGAAAGGAAATTAGAAGAGAGAGGTGTGACTGGATGGGGAGAGTGGCTAACATGAGAGAGGGATGATGTGGGAGATTTTAGACTGGCAACGAAGTTTTGCATTTGTTGATGCTGCATTTGTTTAATGATGTAAAGATGTGTGTTTAATTATGTAAAAATGTGTTGCATCTGTTTCATATTGTGTGCCTAAAGCACCTGATTGGCCTTCTAAAAAGCTGAATGGTCAATAGATAGCCAGAATAGGGATAGGTGGAGCTACTGGGTAGAGAGAATAAGTAGGAAAAAAAAAGAGAGAAGAGCAAGAATAAGAAGGAGGGAGAAGAAGAGAGGAGCAGGCCCAAAGCAAGAAGCCAGGCAGCCACCAGAGAGACAGACTCAAGACAGTAAGAAAGTAAGATACACAGAAGGAAAGGAAAGGTAAAAAAGTCCCGAGGCAAAAGGGTAGATACAGAAAAACAGGTTACGTTAAGTTATAAGAGCTAGCCAGAAATAAGCATTCAATAATAATAGTAATTGTGTATTTCAAGATTTGGCAGCTTGGGCTGGCCTCAAAGGGTGATGAGAAGAGGAATATGAGGAGAGATAGTTAAAATTAAGAAGCATATGAGGGGTATTATGAAAACCAAATACAGTAGAAGCTTATTAAATCATGTTCATATATGAAGTCAATAGAAATTAAATTGTCAAATAACAAGGGATACATAATTCCGCTTGACCATATTGTGTCATGAAATGGAGTTTCCAGTACCAGGATTGGGTTACATCCAATTAAGTTGTTGGTCAAAGAGGCCCAAGGCTCCAACAACCTAGGCTGTTTCCAACTCTGTGGATTGCTCGTCATAAACTGACAGCAAGACAGCATTGCTGAAAATAACACCTACACAACTCATCAAATATACAGAAGTAGGTGTCCAAATAGAGCCTTAATTAACACCAATCTTTAGTGTCTTTGGTACAGGGTAAGGCAAAGTTGGCACAAAGCTTGAGGTAGTAACCAACCAATATCTGATTTGACTTAAGGCTTACTCTACAAAATGGAACCCACTTTCCTGACACTGCTTGAGTGACCCAGAATTGGATATTAGGTAGCTCATGGGCCTAAGGTAAAACCAAATACTGCTGTTCTAAATGGACGAACACAAGAAAAGAAAAACTACAAATCCTAGCAGTAAAATTACTCCTAATGACAATTTACTTTATGCATAGGTCATTGTCTTGCTTACTTAGCATCAGAGAAGCCTATTCTTACTACAGGTAGGAAGAAATATATTTTCAAGGCTGGCCTTTTCCAAGAATATTCTTAGATGTCCATAAATCATTGAAGTATCTGATTATTTGAGTACATCAAATTACCTTACAAGAGTATTATCAATTGCCAAATTGTAAAATCCAAAGTGTGTCATGATTTTTCTCCTTTGACTATTATAACACACAAAATTTTAAAAGTAATTATGTTCTTCCATTTATGCATAAGTCAACATGGCACTTATTCAAAAAACATCTGTTCAGGTACTTAATAAAATAACATGTTAAAAGGAACATTTCTGAAATTAGTGCTTTTTATATATGATTTTTTATTCAGGTACTGCTATCCTGTTAGAGACGAATTCTTTTATTTAATTTTTTTTAAATTTATATTTGAAACAAGCTTGTTTCATATATCAATCCCAGTTCCTGCACCCACAGTTCCTCCTTTGTCCCCCTCACAAACACCATCCCATCCCCTTTCTGCTCTCCAGGGAGGGTGAGACCTTCCATGGGGCATCTTCAGAGTCTGTCATATCATTTGGAGCAGGGCCTAGGCCCTCTCCCATGTGTGCAGGCTGAGTGAATATCCCTCTATGTAGGGTGGGCTCCCAAAGTCCATTTGTGTTCTAGGGATTAACACTGATCCACGACCAGAGGCCCCATAGATTGCCCAGTCCTCCCAACCAACACTACATCAGGGAATGGTTAGTTCTGTGCTGGTTTCCCAGCTAACAGACTGGAGTCCATGAGCTCTCCCTTGTTCAGGTCTGCTGTTTCTGTGGGTTTCTCCCAGCCTGGTCTTGGCCCATTTGCTCATCACTCCTCCCTGTCTGACACTGGATTCCAAGAGCATGGCTCAGTGTTTAGCTGTGTGTGCCCACTTCTGCTTCCATCAGCTACTGGATGAAGCCTCTAAGATGGCATATAAGGTAGTCATCAATCTCATAATGAGAGCAGGGCATGTAAGGTAGCCTCTCTACTCTTGATTACATTGTTAGTTGGGGTCATTCTTGTAGGTCTCTGGACATTTCCCTAGTACTAGATTTCTCTTAAAACCTACAATGGCTCCCTCTATTATGGTGTCTCTTTTCTTGCTCTCCTCTATTCTTTCCTTGGCTCAATCATCCTGCTGTCATGCCCACCTCTCCCCTGCTCTTCCTTCTAAATCCTTCTTTCCTTCTCCCATGCCTCCACTTTGCTCAGGAGATCTTGCCCCTCCCCCTTCTCCAGGGGACCATTTATGTCTCCCTTAGGGTCTTCTTTGTATCCCAACTTTTCTGGTAGTGTGGATTGTTGGCTGGTAATTCTTTGCTATATTTCTAAAAGCCATATATGAGTGAGTACAAACCATCATACCATATTTGTCTTTTTGTGACTGGGTAACCTCACACAGGATGATTTCTTCTAATTCTATTCATTTGCCTGCAAATTTCAAAATTCCATTGCTTTCATTTTCCCGCTGACTAGTAGAGCATTGTGTAAATGTATATTTTCTCCATCAACTCTTCAGTCGAGGAGCATTTAGGTTGTTTCAGGTTTTGTCTATTACAAGTAACGCTGCTATGAACATAGTTGAACAGATGTCCTCGTCGTATAAATGTGAATCTTTTAGGTATATGCCCAAAAGTGGAGTTTCTTGATCTTGAGGTAGACTGATTCCCAATTTCCTGTGTAACCTCCACACTGATATACAAAGTGCCTGTATCAGTTTGCACTCCCACCATCAGTGGAGGAGAGTACCCCTTCTCTACTTCTGTACACCACTTTTTAATTTATTTAGTGTTTTGGTGACTCGCTTCTTGAGTTGTTTGCATATTTTGGAAATCAGCCCTCTGTCAGATGGGGTTATCGAATTTCTTATACTATTCTGTATGCTGCCATTTTTTTCCTGTTGACTGTGTCCTATGCTGTACAGAAGCTTCTCAGTTTCAGGAAGTGCCATTTATTAACTGTTGATTTCAGTGTCTGTGCTACTGCTGTCTTGTTCAGGAAGCGGTCTCCAATACTAATCGGATCAAAGGTACCTCCCACTTTCTCTTCTAAAAGGTTCAGTGTTGCTGAATTTATATTGAAATCTTTGATCCAACCCTGAACTTAAGTTCCGTGCATGGAGATTGATATATATCTATCTGCAGTCTTCTACAAGTCAGCATCCAGTTATGCCAAAACCATTTGTTGAAGATGCTTTCTTTTTTCCATTGTATGATTTTAGCTTCATTGTCAAAAATCAGGTTTTCATAGGTGTATGGGTTAATATCAGGGTTTTCAATTGGATACCTTGGTCTTTCCTGTACATTTTTGTGCCAATACCAAGTTGTTTTCAGTACTATAGCTGTGTAATAGAGCTTGAAGTCAGGGATGGTGATGCCTCTGCAAATTCCTTTATCCTACAAGGTTATTTTGGCTATCCTGGGTCTTTCTCTTTTCTATGAAGTTGAGTATTGCTCTTTCAAGGTCTGTGAAGAATTGCTCTGGAATTTGATGGGTATTACATTGAATCTGTAGATTGCTTTTAGCAAAATTGGCATTTTTTACTATGTTAATCCTACCTATCCAAGAGCATGGGAGATCTTTCCATTTTGTGGTATCATCTTTAAATTCTTTCTTTAAAGATGCAAAGTTCATATACTATAGATCTTTCAATTATTTGGTTAGGGTTACCCCAAGATATTTTATGTTGTTTGTCCTATGGTAAAATTAACGTTTCTCTAATTTCTTTCTCAGCCCTTTTATCGTCTTTATATAATAGGGTTACTGAATTTTATTTTGTTTTAGTTTATTTGTTATTCTTATGTCTTGCCTCTTTGCTGAAGGTGTTTATCAGCTGTAAGAGTTCCATGGTAGAGGTTTTTGTGTCACTTATGTTAACTATCACATCATTGGCAAATAGTGAGAGTTTGACTTTGAGAAACAAATAATGCTGCTGTGAACATAGTTGAGCAAGTATCCTTTTAGTAAGTGTGTGCATCTTTTGGGTATATGTCCAAAAGTGGTATAGCTGGGTCTTGAAGTAGATTGATTCCCAATTTTCTGAGAAACCGCCATGCTGATTTCCAAAGCATGTGTCCAAGTTTACACTCTCACCAGCAGTGGAGGAGTGTACCCCTTTTTCCACATCCTCTCCAGCATAAAGTGTCTTCAGTGTTTTTGATTTTAGCCATTCTGACAGCAGTAAGACAGTATCTCAAAGTTGTTTTGATTTGCTTTTATCTGTTGGCTAAAGATTTTGAGCATTTCCCTAAGTCTTTCAGCCATTAAGTTCTTTGTATATTTTGGAGAACATCCCTCCTTCAGATGTGGGGTTGGTAAAGATTTTTCCCCATTATAGTACATACTATAATTTTTTTCCTGGCTGTTACCTCATTCCGGATGGTTTTTTTTTTTTTTTTTTGGTTTGGTTTTGTTTGGTTTGGTTTTTGGGTTTTTTTTGTTTGTTTGTGTTTTATCTAATTCTGTCCATTTACCTTCAAATTTTATAATATAATGGGTTTTTGTTTTTTTTTACCACTAAGTTGATCTCCATTGTGTAAATGTATCACATTTTCTTTATTCCTTTCTCAGCTGAGGGGCATCTAGCTTTCTCCAAGATCTGGCTACAACAAAAAAAAAAATGTTGCTATGAACATAGTTGAGCAAATCTCCTTGTGGTGTGAATTTTCCTTCTTTGGGTATGTACCCAAAAGTGATACTACACAGTCTTGAGGTAGGTTGATCCCTAATTTTCTGAGAAATTACTCTCCCCTTCTCATAATGCTCTTCTATTTTGTTCGTTTATCTATTTTATTTTGGGTTATCTAAACAGATACACTTCACACATGAGCAAGGGAAGGACTAGACATCGGTCATTGCCTTCAATCTGGGGTTATCCTGAATTTCAGAACAGTGTGGCCACATTGATTAGAACTTACTGCTTTGTCAAAGGTCAATCCCCTGCCTCTCTCATTGGCATGTTGTCTCAGTAGCTGAGTTAAACCTCAGAAGCTGTTGGGAATTGGGACTTTTCCTCTTAATGCTCAGCTTACACTAGCAGCTGAAAGGACTTTGGGCTAATTTTCAGTCATAATTTACATGATGAAATGAAAGGTGACCTTGAAATCATTTGAAATAGGGAAATAACACTGACATAGTGTTATACAATAATAACATTGAAAATAATAAGAAAAAAAGAGAAATAATCAAATGAAGCATATAATTCAATCCACTATGTTGGGATTAAGAAAAAGGAACTTGCCCTCAGTACTGCCATCTTTTTTCCAGACTCCATTTTAAGTGGGAGGTAAAACAAAGCTCAAGGACCTGGATCCTGTGGGAAATGGGACTTTCCACACCCTGGGAGAGCCGGGACTTTACACTAGGGCAGAATTTCCCTCCTCCTTAGTACTACATCCAAGCCTGTTATTCAACTTTAATTGACTTGCTTGCTGATTTTAACCACAAAGAACATATGTATCTATTTGGTTACATTGCAACATTTGTATCCTGTGTGCCTTGGCACAGATTTTGTGGTTTTCTTGCTTTAATGCCCCCTTCATGAGCATTCTGGGCCTCAGTCAGCTATGGAGTCTGTGCTGTGGTCCCTGACTGGTCAGCCTTGCTGCCAATTCAATAAAAACCCTGCTTTGAGTGAACTCTTGTGTGCCTGTGTTGCTTCACATCTACTCGGAACCTACAACTATAATGAAAAAATAAATGATGAAATGAATTGATGAAAAAGCTAAATGAGTTTATAAAACAAGACAAAAATTAAAATGGCATGAGGATTTTATGACCTGTAATATGATAATGAAATTATCTGACTCAATGAAATGAAATAAAATAAGATAGTTTTAAAGTCTGTAAGACAAAGGGTAATTAGATAAAGAGAAACAAACAAAATAAAATGTAATGCAATGAACCAAGTATAATGAAATATAAAACACTGAAATGAAACAATAACAAGAACCTAAACAAAATGATTATCAAATGATAGAATGAAATGATATAAAACCTGAAATTAAATGATTTTTTAAAATATTGAAACAAAAGGAAAACAATTCAGATAGAAATATAAACAAGTCTAATCAAACAAAATGAATTAAAATGATGAAGTGAAATGACTTGGAAAGAAGAAATTCAGTTAAATTAAATAAATTTACTTAAAAATAATGTATTTTTAAATATTATATAATTAATAAATGTTGTATAAAGGTGTATAAATGGTGTATACTGATAATGTAAATACAAGGGCATAATGAAATGTCAAGTATTGAAATGATACGATGATAATGATTTGAAATAAAATAAATATGTGATGACAGGATGTAATGCAATTCTAATTAGTCATATTAATAAAATATCCAGAGTCAGATATTAGGGGGTGAAAGCTGAAAAATCAGAGAAGCAGAGCAGCCAGACACTAGAGTTCTAACCTCTACCATTGCTCAGACCAAACAGGGAAGATTGGTCTCTGGGAACCCTCAGAGTTAGTGCTCTGAGCTCAGGTCTCCTCCCCTCATATTGAAAGACCCCCACTATGCATTTCTCTTGCTTGAGCTGCTTTTGCAAAGGGTCAAGGTGGGGACAACTACAAGAGGGAACAAAGAATCCTTGAAATGTCTATAAGTAGCAGGGCTATCTGAGAACAGAAAGTCCTTGCAATGTCTTATTGCCCCAGTCTGATCCCAACTGCTTTATTTGAGTGAACCAATGAAATCCCTGTAATCACGCATTGCATTTGCTTCTGTAAGCCCGCTTTTTGCTGCCCAAACCATATATAATTCTCTGAAGTTTTGATCTGGGCGCGCTCAGTCTCCCGAAAGATTGAAGCGCCCACAGGTGCCTGTGTGAGCAATAAATATCCTCTTGCGCCTGCATCCAGTGGTCACTGTTTCGTCTCTCGGAGAAAGGGGTCCAAGGACACAGTGGGTCTTTCAATATACTCCTCTCTCCATCCAGCCACATCACTCCTGTGTCCACCTCCTTAGTGCTGGGATTAAAGGCTATGATCCCAAGTGCTAGGATCAGCTCTGTGTGGACTCTGTTTCTCTTTGTGACTGATTCAATCTCTCTTAGTCCAGGATGGCCTTGCACTCACAGAGACCATCTACTCCTGTCTCCTGCGTGCTGGGATTAAGGATGTGACACCACTGTAAGGATTCAGGCATTACGCTGGCCTGCCCCTGTCACCTGGCAGAATGCACTCAGGCAGTGCCCTGCTCACCCCAGGGTTCTAAGAGTAAATGTCTGCAGGCAGGTGTAAAAGACCCTTTAAAAGTCAGACCCCGCCCACTTCTCTCTCTTTGCTCTCTCTTTCCTGCTTCGGTTGGCCACCAGCTACCCCCCTCTCTCTCTCCCACCTCTGTCTCCCCCTCTCTCCTCTTCTGTTCCCGGTGCTCTATGTCTCCCCTCCCCCTCACTCCCCTTTCTAAATAAACTCCTCATTTAAGCTCTGTCTGCCTGGCGAGTTATTCCCTCCCACCTCGGTCACCCTAGCCTGCTGTGGAATCTGCTATGCTCTCCCACGTTGTCCCTTACAGGACCCCACTCACTTGGGACCCGCACTCTGGACCACCCCCCTCCATCCCCTTCTCCACCGTTTATTCTTATAACTGTAACTCTGCTTGGCTTCTACCGCTAACTAGTGTGGCTAGCTCTGCACTCTGATCTTCAGGCAAGCTTTACTTGTTAGATCACAAACAATATATCACAACAGGAAATGTCATATAATCCAATATAATGAGTTGCATTTAAATGAGATGAAAAGATATAAACTGAAGTGAAGTGGTGATATACTGAAATAAACATATATGCCATGGAATAATGAAAATAAGTGATAAAAGCATGGTGTCATGATGTATTGAGTGACATGAAACACAGTAAAATCTAATAATGAAATAATAAAATAAAAAGAAATTTTTTTGGTATGATGGAAAACTTCAAATATTCAAATACAATGAAATGTGTCAAATGAGATGAAAAGAAATTATGATTAAGTGGTTTTAAGTAGTGAGATAATATTCTGAAATAAACAGATATAACATGAAATGGTGAAAATAAGTGATGAAAGGTATATTATACAGCTATTGAGATAAATAAGAAAAATGTGATAATGGAATTATATGATAAACAAAATAAAATGAACTGGTAGTATAAAATTAAAGATGGAATCCAATGCAATATAGATGCCAAATAACAATGAAATACGATATAATAGAGTGAAATGTAATTTCATCAGAATTTTTCAATGGAATACAAAAATAATAAAATGAAACAACAAAGAGAAGCTAAACAAAATGATGAAATAAAGCAAATGAAATACACTGATTTTTTAAATTACTGAAACAAGATGCAAATAAAATGTGAATAATTTAAAGTAACAAATTGGATTGAATTGTAATAAAATAAAATCAAGAAAATGCAACAAAATGTTGGAGTTAAACAACTTTGAGGGAAAGATGAAAATAAACTTTTGCTTATAATGTAATGAAGATAAAATGTAATATATGGAACTACTGTAATGAATGACATGGGATAAAACATTAAAAGTGTTGAGATGATGTGTGTGTGTGTGTGTTATATATATATATAATATATAATATCATGTAGTCAAACACAATGTAATATAATTAGATGAAAGAAAAAACGAGGAGGCAATATGAAGTGAAATAATGTGCTGGAATAAATCGATAGGACAAAAAGTAATTAAACAAAGTGACAAAAGTGACGATGGGATGAAATTAGTAAAATAAAATGAAGTGTAAATAATGAAATGGCATGAAATAACAAAATAAATGAAATGGTATTGCAGCCAAATAAGAGAAAATGCACTGTGATAAAGGATTGGTCAGCCACAAGCCGGCTGGTTCCGGACTTCCCTGTCTGGGCAGGGAGGGAAGAAGGGTAGATTCACCCTTTCCTTCTGAGCAGCCACACTGGATTTCAGGCTCAGGACCACGTAATTAAATCGTTTCCTTCCAGGGTTTGTCATCGGCGTTAGACACCGCCCCCTGAGGTGGGGCCAGACCTGGGGCAGCCGTGACTGACAGCAGAGCTCCGCCCCTGGGGCGGGGCCAGACCTGGGGCAGCAGTGACTGACAGCAGAGCTCCGCCCCTGGGGCGGGGCCAGACCTGGGGCTGCTGTGACTGACAGCAGAGCTCCGCCCCTGGGGCGGGGCCAGACCTGGGGCTGCTGTGACTGACAGCAGAGCTCCGCCCCTGGGGCGGGGCCAGACCTGGGGCTGCCGTGACTGACAGCAGAGCTCCGCCCCTGGGGGCGGGGCCAGACCTGGGGCAGCCGTGACTGACAGCAGAGCTCCGTCCCGGGGCGGGACCAGACCTGGGGCAGCCGTGACTGACAGCAGAGCTCCGCCCCTGGGGCGGGGCCAGACCTGGGGCAGCCGTGACTGACAGCAGAGCTCCGCCGCCGGCCGCCTGGAGGACGAGACTATAAATACGGGCAGCGGGGGGCCTGGGGCAGGCGCTGTCTCGATCATCCAGACTGATCGCAGCTCTGATGCTCTGAACTTAAGACTGGGAAAATTTACCACCTTCACCGCAGCCCGGCTCAGCTGGTTCTGCCTCTTCTAATGCTGTTATAAAACTGTCACCGATAACTGTGTAGCAAGAAATGACAGCAGAAACTGCTCAAGAAGAGCTGACAGCAGCCTGGCCGCGGCGGCTCTGCCTCAGTTTACTCAAATCCCTACGCTGTGTGAGACTGAGAAACTCACCGAGAAACCGCGGCGCCGCCGTGAGACGCGGCGGCTGCGCAAGGCCTCGTGCTGGCCGCGGACCCGAAGGTCTGGTCTGCGTGTGAGCGGCTTGGGTGCTCTGAGGGACACCCGCGGTGGCGGCGCCCGCCTCTGCCCTGGGGTCCTGACCGCGGTGGGGCAGCCCTGGCCGTGCAGAGTGCTCACCCGGGGCGGGCTGGGCTTCCCGTGGGGCAGCTTTCCTTGGCAGGTGGCAGCTGGGGTGGGGCCCTGGAACACGGAGTCTGCAGAGGCCGTGCGAGCCTGGAAGCTGGCGCCCGCCTGCAGTCCCGGGATCCAGAAACGCGGGGCTCTGGAGAGCGCGGCCTGGCTGAGGCGCTGCGTGCAGCCCCCGCCTCTTGCATCCTTGGGTCCCAGACAGGTGCTCCGCAGCAGGAAGCCCAGACCTCAGACCCAGAGCCCCCACCAGTGCGGTCCCCTGCAGCCGCCGGTGAGGAGGGGCCTTGTTTTTCAGCCTTCGGGAACGGGTTTGCTCTCGCCCAGTGCGCTCCTCCCCACCTGCCTGCTCTCCTTCAGTCTTTGCCACCAGGGAGCCCGAGAAAGCGCAGGCGCCTTTGGGGCCACTGCTCCCTGCAAGCATGCTTCTTTTCTGAACGCCCCCGTTTCAGAATAAAAGTGTACTCAAACTGCCCAACGTCCCTAGTCCACATTGCAGTTCGTTGTGCTTTACTGGCAGAGCTGGGTGCTGTGGTGCAGACCCTTACTGCCAGCCCTCTACCTGCAGAGGGAGGAGGAGGCTGCAAATTCTAAGCCAGGCCCTTCAGCACAGCCAGTATCAGACGCGGTGCATCCACCCGGGGAGACCCTGTGGTAAATATGGTTTTTAAATCGTGATATATGGGGCTGGACAGAAGTCTCGGTGGTTAAGAGCACTGCCTGTTCTTCCAGAGGACTTCGGTTCAATTTCCAGCAGCCACAACAATCTGCAACTCCAGTTCCAGGAAAAGAAATAAAATGAAATGAAGTGACGGTATGAAAGGAAATAATATACTGAAGTTAACTGATATGCTATGAAATATCGTCAAATGCCAAGAAATAACGAAAATACATGATAAAAAGATGATGACATGATGTAATGAGTGACATAAAAAAATAAGCAAAATGTAACAATGAAATAACAAAATAAAATTAAATTGTGTGAAAACCAAATACAAAGAATCAAACACAATACAAATTATCAAGTGAGATATAATACATGAAATTTAAAGTGAAATTGTGAAATGAGATATAATACATGAAATCTAACATTATGAAAAGTAATGAAAAATACGATAATTGATGAGATGATGAAGAGACAAAACAGAGTGATGCGGTAATGAACTGAAATGCAACAACAACAAAAAACAAAAGAAAACCAAAGGAAATGACAACTTTATGAAATAATGAAACGAAATTAATACATAAAGGAATTAGTTGCATGATTTCATGTTAAAATTAGATGATATTTAGCAAATGTAATGGAAGGCTGCAAGTGAAATTAATTTAAAGCATACAAAATAATGAATGCAATATTGGCATGGTGATGAACTGGAATAAGAGGGTGAGAAGAATTAATGAGTTGAAATCAAGTTTAATAGAATGACATGGATGCATGCAGTCAAGAACAATAAAATGTAATTGAACGTGATGAAATGAAATGAAGTGATGATATGACATGAAATAATGAAATGAATAATGAAAAGTGATATAAGACTGATATAAAAGTCATGGCATGTGATCATGTAAATATATAAAGTAAGAAATTAAAACAAAATGATGTAATGATAAATTTGAAATTTTATCATTAAATCCAAAAGGGGGTTTAATAATGAAATGAAATAGGAGGCAAAGTGAAATGTAATACAACAAATGTATTTCAGTATTAATTTCAATTAAATTTAAAACAAACCTATTTTACACACTAACCCCAGTTCCCTCTCCCCCCCAGTCACCCCATTCCCCTCACCAACCTCCCCATGCAACCGTGTATCCACTCCCCAGAGAGAGTGAGGCCTCCTATGGGGCATCATCAAAGTCTGTCACATCATTTGGGCAGGACCTAAACAAAATGACAATCAACTGGGAAACTAAAATGAATGGACTGAAATGTAACGAATGTAAAAACATATGAAATAAAATGATGGAATGAGATGAAATGCAATTTAGTGAATGAAGTGAAATGTACATGTATGTTTTGAAATGTAATGAACTGAAAGAAATGATCTTGAAGTCAAACAATGAAAACCCAGCAAAGAAGATGTCCGAAGTTATAGCTCCAAACCATATTTAGGTAAAGTAGGGTAAACAGTACTTGTGGATGAAAACTGACCAGGTTTAGTAAAAAAAACATTGCCTTTGGTCATGGATTGTCCCAAAAGAAAATGACACAATCAGAAGTTTCAATGTGCCCTCAAAAGTTTTCGAAATTTAAAAGTTGCAGCTAAGAGATGGTCCCCAACACTTAGCGATCTGCGGATGGCCTTTTGATCAGGAGATTGACAGTTTCTACTGCCGGTCAGGATCCTAAATCGCAAACTGGCTCTTCGTAGAGATTTGATGCTCTGGCTGTTTAAACTCGGTCTTTGCCAGCAGTTGACGTTTTAAAGCCAATTTGCTTGTTCCAATCCGGTGTCACTCATTGCGGCGCTGCTGGGGGCTGAATCTCCATTCTTAGTGAAGAGGGGAGGGTCCTGGTGAGAGGACTCAGATCAGACTGCCAGGTGAAGTCTAATTTTCCTACAAGTCCCGACTCCAGAGAACAATGTACCAGGTCTGCTGCCTGGATTCTTTCTGACCTTGTCTCCTGTGTCGTCCCCCCCCCCCCCCCCAACCCCGGCTAATTCTCTGCAATCTGGTAGTCAGGCTGGAGATCTCCAGCTCCCTCACCAGAGAGCTAGATAGTGACACACTAGTGCCCGAATCACCTGAGCAGTTGGGTCCCCAGAGCCAGGCCAGCGACTCTTGGAGGAGCAGCTTTCACTCTGCAAATGGCCACCAATGGCACGGCAGCCCACAGACAGGGAAAAGATCTTCACCAACCCCACATTTGACAGAGAGCTGATCTCCAAAATATACAAAGAACTCAAGAAACTAGTCACCAAACACCAGATAATCCTATTAAAAACTGGGTACAGCACTGAATAGAGAATTCTCAATAGAGAAATCCAAAATGTCTAAAAGACACTTAAGAAAGTGCTCAACATCCTTAGCCGTCTGGGGAATGCAAATCAAAACAACTCTGAGACACCATCTTACTCCTGCCAGAATGGCTAAAATCATAAACAGCAATGACAACTTATGCTGAAGAGGATGTGGAGAAAGGGGAACACTCCTCCACTGCTAATGGGAGTGCAAACTTGTGCAGCAAATGTGGAGATCAGTATGGCAGTTCCTCAGGAAAATGGGAATCAGTCTACCACATGACCCAGCAATTCCCCTCTTAGGTCCCAAATGATCCACATCCATGCAACAAAGACATGTGCTCAACTATGTTCATAGCAACATTATTTGTAGTAGCAAGAAACTGGAATCAACCTAGATGACCCTCAACTGAAGAATGGATAAAAAAAGATGCAGACACATCTACACAATGGAATACTACTCTGTGGAAAAAAAACAATGGAATCTTGAAATTCACAGGCAAATGGATGGAACTTGAAGAAAACATCCCAAGTGAGGTAACCCAGTCACAAAAAGAGGAACATGGTATGCACTCACTTATGTATGGAATTTTAGACATAGAGCAAAGAATCACCAGCCTATAATTCACACCACCAGAGAAACTAGGATACAAGGAGAAACCTAAGAGATTCATATAAGGTCCCTCCCAGAAGGGGAAAGGAACAAGATCTCCTGAGCACATGGGGAGTGGGGTGGGGGCAGTGAATGGAGAGGGGGCTAGGAGAAAGAGAAGGGGAGGAGAGGAAAGCATGTGGCACTAGGAAGATTGAGTCAAGAGAGGAAGAGAGAGAGACAGAGAGAGAGAGAGAGAGAGAGAGAGAGAGAGAGAGAGAGAGAGAGAGAGAGAGAGATATCTAGTATGATCTAGCTGGTTTCACTGGTGGGTAGCTTGGACCAGTCCTGTAGAGCAACTATTCTGAGCTGGGTTTTCCTATCCTTAAACAGCCATAGTGTGCCCTGGCATAATGCTCAGAACAAAGGGACAGCATCTGTAGGCAATAATACTTAATCTAGGCACACTAGGTTGTGGTCTAGGGACACAGGTACCTAACACCTGCGGGAGAGCCGGCTAGCAAAGGCAACATAAACAAAGGTCTGAGACTGCCTTCCAAGTCAAGGCTCCAGCAGGAGGGCAGGGCTCAGGCAGTCCCAGCCATGTTCTTACCCTGCTCTCCTCAAACATCACAACAATTCCTTGGAGAGATGCTGGAGGAACAGAGATGGAGAGGACCTGGAGGCTGGGTTTATGACTAGGGATGCAAAGAACAGCAACCTCTCTTGCCAAACCTTGCAACTCCCAACCTGAGTGAAGACCAGTTGGCTGTTGCCATCC
Organism: Cricetiscus sungorus; assembly: GCA_030556225.1. Lineage (NCBI taxonomy): Eukaryota > Metazoa > Chordata > Mammalia > Rodentia > Cricetidae > Cricetiscus > Cricetiscus sungorus. The sequence goes on along the minus strand of JANBXA010000642.1, from coordinate 40,700,187 downwards.
AGTTTGAAGACCTGGTAACTGCCTCTACCTGCTTTAGGTCCTTGGACAGGAGACTATTCAAGGACAATGATTTGTGTTTTATTTCTTCCATGTTTATATTGATTATGTGCTAGAGACAGAACATAAGGCCTTACTCATAGCAGGCTCAATAGCTACACTCCACCCATACCTCCTAGACAGCTGCAGTCCACCCCTACCTATCTGACGGCTGCACTCCACCCCTACCTCTCCTTTTTAACCTTAATTAAAGCAGATGCTTAAACCAAAGTACACCCTAACCCTTGAACAGGTTGATGGTGTCCACCTGGCTCTGAAAGAGAAAGCCATTGATGCTCGTCAGCTCAGCCCCTTAGAGCAGAGAAAGGGCCCTGGTTTTGTACCTTGCTGGGTCCCCTGCTCAGTCCCAGAGTGGAGCTTTGAGCGGTTCGTATCACCTCCGCCCTGGACAGCGGACCCCCTCACCTGTGCGGGGCAGGCTCTGTGTCCTAGAACTTTGCTTAATGTTACCTAAAAAGGGAATTCCGACCAGTCATGGTGGTAGCTCTCTGCCCACCTCTGAGCTGTCACCCTGTGCTGTCTTCATGAACTGCAAGGACATTTGTTTGGGGGCATGGGCAGCAAAGGAAACAGGAGGTCCAGGGGCCTTGCAGGTCTGACCACACACGTCAGACCGAATGAAGGAGCCCCAGTTAGTGCACGAACTGTGTCTGCCGCACACCCACCTGGGGTGCAGGGTGGCAAAGAGGCTTCTGCAGTAGTGTCGGGGCCGAGCCTCCTTCCCGGGGGCCACGGCTGCTCCGCGCCCTTCACTCCCAGCACAATCTCGTCCCAGAGAAGCAGCGCGTGCGCGTGGTCGTGCAAGCAGCACGGGCGCCGGGTTTTCGGACGCCTTCTGGTTGCTCGCCTTCCCGGGCCGCGCTCTTGTCTGGGGAGGGGCAGTGGGAGGAAAGCGAGGGCGGCGAGGAGCTGTGGGCTCGGGAGCGCTCGCTGCCCTGTTCAAACGCGTTTCCTCGTCGCCTGGCTGTGGGCGCATCAGAGCCCTCGGGCAAGTCCGAGCCGGGGCCGCGTGGCCCCGCTGCCCTGCCCGCCGCCGACCCCGCAGCAGCCGCTCCTCGCCTCTGCCTCCTTCCCTGCGCGCGTGCTGCCCGGGCCACGTCCCCGCGCGCCGCACGTCTGCAGCCCTGCGGTCCGCGGCGCACGGGGCCCTTCACGTCTCGGTTCGCAGAGCCGGGGAGGCCGAGGTCTTCGTGCCGTCAATGTTGCCCCAGCCCGGCCGGCTCCCCGGTGGCGGAGCGCGAACGTGAGCTCCGCGGCGCTCGCCGAAGGAAGGGAACGAACTCGCTGTGCGAGCGTCCGCTCCGCACCGCGCCCGCGCGCTTCGCTCTCCGTTTGCCTGTGTGGTTGCGGCTGCCGCGCGGGCGGGCGCGGAGAGGTCGGGAGAGCCCGGCCGGGACGCGCGCTCCTCCGCGCAGGCGGGGCAGCTCCGGGCGGCTCCTTCGCTCTCGGGATGTTTGTGTGCGCGTGTGTGCGTGAGTGAGTGTGAGCGTGTGCATCACTGTGTGTGTCCGTGCGTCTGTCTGCGTCTGTGCGTGTGTGCACCACATCCCTCCTCATAGCCCACTGCCCTCCCCGTTTTCGCTCCTTCCCCTCCGGGGCAGCGTCTACGCGGGACCCCGCCCCCCGACATCGAACTCCTCGCCCCACGCAGCCGCAGCCGCCCCGAGTTGGAGCCGTCGGATCTGCACCGTTCGCACCCCCTCCGCGGACCGGAGAGCGGGGCGGGGTGGATGGGGCGGCGGCAGCCGTGTCTACGCGGCCCCCGCACCGATTCCGGGACCCCGGGACCCCGACCCTGCCCGCGCCCCCACCGCCAGCTCCGGGTGATCCGCGTCCACGCAGCCGGCGGCGTCGGGCGGGGCGCGGGCGGCGGGGTGGGGCGGGGCCCGGGGGCCGCGTATAAAGGGGCGAACGATCCGGATCCGGGCCGCGTCCCCGCCCGCGCCATGGAGCAGCTCGCGGCGTTCGTGTCGCGCTCGTTCGCGCCGCGCGCGGGGAACCGGATCGGGCCAGGCGGACCCCGCCCCCGCGCCCCGCGCCCCGGTGCGGGTTCGGACCCGGATCCCGATTCGGATTCGGACCCGGACGCGCGAGGGCGGCTCAGGGCGGCGGACGCGGGTGAGGACTCGGTGCCGCGGCCGCGGGGTTGGGATGGTGCCGGTGCCCGCGGACCGGGTCGAGTCCGCGTCGCCTCCCCCGCCCCCTCCCCCTCCCCGCCCGGGGTGGATCCGGTTCGCCCCGGTTTCTCCCCGCGGGGCCGCGGGAATGAGTGATGCAGCGAGCGAGGGAACGAATGAAGGCAGCGCCCGCTCGAGTTAATGAATGAGTGAGGGAACGAATGAATGAACGCATGAACGAATGAGTGACCGTGGCCCGCACCATCCCAACCCCCGCCCCGCCCACCGCGGCCCCTGTGTCCCCCCCCCAGGGCCGCCCCGCGCCGCCCGCGCCCCGCCCCGCCCGCGCCGCAGCCGCACGAACTTCAGCCCGGAGCAGCTGGCGGCGCTGGGCCGCGCGTTCGAGGCCTCGCACTACCCGGACGCGGCCACGCGGGAGCAGCTCAGCCGCCGCCTGGGGCTGTCGGAGGCGCGGGTGCAGGTGCGGGGCGGGCGGGGCCTGCGGGGCGGGGCGGGCGGGGCGGGCGACCCCGAAAACTCCGGGGAAATCCCGCTTTGTTCGGACTTCGCAGCCCGCGGCGTAGACGCGGAACCGGGGTGGAAACTGAGGCCGGAAATCCGGGCTCCGTCTGTGGGGAGCCGAGAAACCCGGGTAATTCCACCGGATTCGGTTTCAGACCCGGGGCCCGGGCACGGCGTAGGCGGGAGGCGACCCCTGCCCCGCCCACCGCGCCCACTCCCGGGCCCGACAGCGGCGGCCGGCACCATCCCAACCCCGCGGCCAGGGTGGGGCCGCGCGCGTCGGGGCTGATTAGGGGCGGAGGCCCCGGACGCCGCGGTAATGCGGTTAAAACGATCCGGGTTATTTCATTTAGCGCCGGGGAGAATAACCCGGTTATCGCATTAGGGCCCCGGCGTCTCCGTCCCGGCGCCGGCATCATCCCAACCCCCCCCGCCCGACGTCAGCCGTGATTAGGACGGACGGCGGCGCCGCCATCAAAGTCAATTAGCGGGGAGGGCGGGGAGCCGCGTCTACACCCGTGCGCCCCGCCCCGGCACGGAGACGCCGCTGCTGTCCTTATTATTACTGCTGCTGTTGTTCTTTTATTATTGTTTCCCGGACGGCGGCGGGCGGAGCGGGGACTCCGGGTGCAGCCGCGTCTACACCGCTCAGCGCCCGCCTCGGCGCGGACGTCGCTGTGGTTTCCTCATCAACATTATTATTATTGTTATTGTTAGTTTATTGTCGCTGTTGTTGCTTTTTTATTATTTCCTTGGGGGTCGGGCGACTGCGGCGGGGGCGGGGTAAGCGCGGCTGGGTGGTGGGGAGGGAAACCCGGGAGCCGCGTCTACGCCCTCCCCGCCCCCCCCAGCGTCCAGGCCTCCCGGGCCGGTCGACTTTTATTGCTGTTATTATTATTTCATTGTCGTGATTGTTTTTCTTCTTTATTGGATTTGTTTCTTATTTGATTTTATTTCTGCGCCGCCAGCCCCGGGCGAGGGGTGAAGGCGGGGCGGGGCGGGGCCGGCGGGGTAGAAACTTCATTATTTACCCCGAGGTGGGGGACAAAAAACCAGAAAAGTTTTGTTTCCATCCGGATTCAAATCCGGTTTCACAGCAGAAATCTCGGAGGTTTTTATTTGATTTTTTTTTTTTTTTTGGCCCGGCCACGGGGTCTCCCGCGCGTGGCCCGCAGGGGCGGGGAAACCGAGTCGACTCGGGACCGCGTAGACGCGGGCGGCCCGCGATTTCCGGGTTTTTTATTTTTCTGCCCCGATTCTCATTCTTTCCCGCCCGGGGTCGAGTTACCCGGGTGTTTGTTTGCCCCGGGGGTAAAACCGTGCGGCCCGGTCAACCTCGCGCCCTTTGTTTCCCGCGGGCGCCGCGCTGACTTCCGGGCCGGGGAGGGGCGGGAGCGGCAGATCGGGAAAATCGGGCCCGCCCCGCCCCGGTGTCCTCACTGCTGTGAGTGAATTAATGAATGAAGGAACGACTGAGAGTTAGGTGCTGAACGAATGAACGCGAGGATCAGGGGGCGGGTGAATGAGTGAATGGACACACAGTGATGGGGTTAACGCTGTGAGGGTGAACGACTGAAGGACCCAGGCGGTGAGTGAAGTGACGGAAGGGGGCGTTAGTGAAGGACTGATAGTAATGAATGAGTGAGCAAATTAATGAGGGGGGGGTGGAGCAGGGAATGAATGATTGCATGGTGAGTTGATGAACTGGTGAACGAATGACTCAGCGGACAATGACTGGGTGAGTCAGTGAATGAATGAATAGCTGAGTCAGTGAATCAATGACTGGGCGACTCAGTGAACCAATTAGTGATCTAACGAATTAGTGACCAGGTGGAATTAATGAATGAGCAGGCTAACTAGTGAGCGGAGAACTAATGGATGACCTGGGAACTAGTGAATGAGTTAGAGTCGATGACTGGGTGAACTAATGAATTGATGCCATGATGAACTAATGAATGCAATAATAAACGAATCAGTGAATTAATGCATGCATGACCAGGTGAATTAATGAGTGCAATGTGGATGAACTAACAGGTGAAGTAATGAATGAACTAATGACGGCCCCGCCCCTCCCCCAGGTCTGGTTCCAGAATCGCCGGGCCAAGTGCCGGAAGCAGGAGACCCAGACGCACAGAGGTGGGCGGGGCCGGGGTGGCGGGAGCGGAAACTAGGGCGGGACTTCCGGGTCACCCAGGAGGGAGAGGCGGGGCATCTCACTCTGGATCACTGCGGTCCCGACCTGTCAATCATGCGGATGACACCCTGACGTGATTGACAGCTCTGGCGGGCAGTGGGGGGTGGGACTTCCTGCCTGCGTCACAAGCCCCGCCCCCTGCTGTCACTCACAGGCGTCCTCCTTCCCCCAAGAACGCTGGATGCCTGCCGCGTGGCTCCGTACGTCAACATGGCTGCCCTGCGCGTGCCCTTCCCTCAGGTGCGTCACTTCCTGTCTGCACTGTCACTTCCTGTCCCTGACCTCCACTTCCTGTCTCTGACCACCACTTCCTGTCCCTGAGCTCCACTTCCTTCCCTGACCCCCACTTCCTGTCTCTGACCCCCACTTCCTGTCTCTGACCCCCCACTTCCTCTCCCTGACCCCCAATTCCTTCCCTGACCCCCACTTCCTCTCCCTGACCCCCACTTCCTCTCCCTGACCCCCACTTCCTGTCCCTGACCCCCACTTCCTGTCCCTGACCCCCACTTCCTCTCCCTGACCCCCACTTCCTCTCCCTGACCTCCACTTCCTGTCCTGGACACTCACTTCCTGCAGTTGCAGGCTGCGGCCGCCAGCCCCGCCCCCTTCCTGATGTTCCCGCCACCGCACTTCGCGCTGCCGCTGAGGTCGCTGGCCGAGTCCAACAACATGGCCGCCACCGCCAACAACATGGCCGCCACCGCCAACAACATGGCCGCCACCGCCAACAACATGGCCGCCAGGGCCGGCAGCAGCCGCAGCTCAAGCATTGCGGACCTGAGATTGAAGGCACAGAAGCACACACAGGCGCTGGGGCTGTGAGGGCGGAGAGGGGTCAGGGGGCGGGGCCCAGGAACGCACCGGAAGTCCTGCCCCTTGGACCTGAAGCGCACCCTGTGGGGCGGGATCTGCTCTTCCCATCAGAGCTGGCTGTCAATCACGTGTCTGCCCCGCCCCAACAACTGTCACTAAGGCCCCGCCCACAGTGAGGACGTCAGTCACCACAGGCCCCCCCACAGCGATGACATCAGTCACCACAGGCCCCGTCCACAGTCATGATGTCAGTCACTAAGGCCCCGCCCACAGTGAGGACGTGAGTCACTAAGGCCCCGCCCACAGTGAGGACGTCAGTTACTAAGGCCCCGCCCACAGCGAGGACGTCAGTCACTAAGGCCCCGCCCACAGTGAAGACGTCAGTTACTAAGGCCCCGCCCACAGCGAGGACATCAGTAAACACAGGCCCCGCCCCCAATGATGAAGTCACTCTAACCCCGCCCTCCCTGCCCGTCAGTCACTGGGATTCTGACCCCGCCCACACTCCCCGTCAGTCACTCTGACCCCGCCCACAGTCCCTGTCAGTCACTCTGACCCCGCCCACACTCCCTGTCAGTCACTCTGACCCCGCCCACACTCCCCGTCAGTCTCTCTGACTCTGCCCACACTCCCTGTCAGTCACTCTGACCCCGCCCTCCCCTCCAATGCTGTCTGTGCTGTGAGTGCCCGCCCTACATGGACCGGAAGTGCGCGCCCGCTCTGACTCCGAGAAGGAACTGATGGTGTCTAAGCCACTGTTCCTCCGCCTTCTGCAGACCGGAGCAAACGCTTTCCCCCGTGAGGTGAAGTGAGGTTTGTGAGTGAATAAAGAGTCGTCACTCACACCAGTGAGGGTCACTGTCATCACTGCACCCTTAACTGTGCCACTCACACCAGTGAGGGTCACTGTCGTCACTGCCCCTTAACTGTGTCACTCACACCAGTGAGTGTCAATGTCGTCACTGCCCCTTAACTGTGTCACTCACACCAGTGAGGGTCAGTGTCGTCACTGCACCGTCAACTGTGTCACTCACATCAGTGAGGGTCACTGTCGTCACTGCACCCTTAACTGTGTCACTCACACCAGTGAGGGTCACTGTCATCACTGCACCCTGTCAGCTGTGTCACTCACACCAGTGAGGGTCACTGTCGTCACTGTCCCTTAACTGTGTCACTCACACCAGTGAGTGTCAATGTCGTCACTGCCCCTTAACTGTGTCACTCACACCAGTGAGGGTCAGTGTTGTCACTGCACTGTCAGCTGTGCCACTCACACCAGTGAGGGTCAGTGTTGTCACTGCACTGTCAGCTGTGCCACTCACACCAGTGAGGGTCACTGTCGTCACTGTACCCTTAACTGTGTCACTCACACCAGTGAGGGTTAATGTCGTCACTGCACCGTCAGCTATCTTATTTACAATGCGGCTTTTCTTTAAAACTTCCTGGGCACAGTACAACCTCTTCACATACACATTTGTGCCATCTTGCACATGGAAATTGCCTTTCATATCGTCTAGATGGTTGATAATATTCTTCAATGTGATGGTCTTTTCAACTGTACCCTAAAATTTAACACCAGAAGATGTCCGTTAATTAAATTGTGGGAAATTTAAGTTACCATCTTCAATGAACCTCAGAGCCATGCCGTATTTATTCACCTCACTTTCTTTCTCAGTCCAGTGCAGAAGAGCATCACTAACCATGTAAACGCCGTCCCCTCATTTCAGCCTTACCTATAGCAGTGAGGTTCCTGTAGGTCTCCAGCATCGCGTCTTTGTAGAGATTCCTCTGAGGAGCCACTCTCCCAAGTGAAGTCAATGTGCACACATCATTGGTCACTGCATCTGAAATACCCCACACGTGTGTAAACAGGACTCATGATACCGACAACACCGTATAGTATACTTCTTTGACAGCATAGTCCTATACTTCCCACACTTATTCAAGGACAGACATCGTAATGTAACCACTAAGTCACGTTAGAAGGAAACTGAATAGGATGTTCATCTCTGTCATTTCTGTGCCCTTTGAGTCAAATATAACATTGAGAGAGATGTGCCTGTTAACAAACATCTGCTTTCCTATTGGCCAACAGTGCTTTATTCGTTAACCAATAAGAGAAATATATTTACAGAATGGCATCTCCCATCGGCATTTCACAGATGTCAAAAACAAGGCTATTTCTAAGCACAGTCTGGCCCCCGATGCTCTGCCAGAACACTGCATAGACAAAGCCGTACTGTGAAGTTATGCAGAGGGTCCTGCCCTGGGCAACGTGACTGCAAGAATCACACAGGGCGTGCAGGAGAAGCAGGGCACACAGGATCAGGCAGGAACAAGCTCAATCTGCATCTGGCCGCTGCAGGAGGAAGATTTCCCTAGGCTCAGTCTCAGCCGCTGAAACTCTCAGTGTGGGGACTGAAGTCACACTCACCTTGGTCACACACCCCTTCCCATCTGCACACAGCAGCTCCTTGTGATGGCCAAAGATTAAAATTAATACAAGTTTAAAAACGTGGGCCCCAAATCTATACAGAGAAAGGGAACTTCTAATGGTAAAGGAAATTTTAACTGGTTAAATCAGGAGTGCCACGGCTTGCACCCGAGCCCCTGTCAGAGAAGGGGAGGTGACTGTCCACCACTTCTGTCAAACGTTCCTATGTCTGCTGACTGGTGGCCATAAAGGTCCCCTGATGGTCGTAAAGATCCCCCAGCCCTGACAGACCCTGTGACCCTGTAACCCTGCAACCCCATGCCCTGCCTTATCTTACTCAAATGTATCCTGCTTAAAATATAGTTACTACTTTACTCTGTACTTTGTATGACTTTAAGTAACCATGGAAATTCTGGAATTTGTGGCCTTTAACCTCATGGTCTTCGCCTTTAAAAGCTCCCCTTTATGGCTGGAACACAGGGTAACACAAGGTAACACAAGAGCATTATAAACAAAGTCCACAGTGGCCTTGAGACTTACAACCACATTCCTAATGCTGAGAAATTACAAGGAAGGAGAAAGAAAACTCTGTCTCCAGCTCTAAACCCCCCAGGAAAGAAATTAGTTTGAGACATGAAAGTGTAGGGAAAATCCCCCCTCGGTGCTCATAAAGGAGAGTCTGGGTCCCATGTTCTCATATGCCTCAGCAGGTACCAGCCTTGGGGAATGTTGTGTAGGGCTGGGAGAGGAGACCTGGTCCCAAATCTCCACGTTCACACATCTGGGATATCCAGTTTAACATGAGGCCAGAGAGTTCCAGTGTTATTGCTTCGCCAAGGTCACACTGAACAGGGTGGTTTGCCCTAAGGTGAAGTTGTTGTGTGTCTTGCCTAGATAACAGGACGTTTGTCCTAAGGTGTGGCTACTGGATGTTTCGCTCTGGAATACCTAACAGGGGATGTTTGGCTTAGGGTATAGCTGTTAGGTGTTTTGAATATTAAGGAAGTAATCGCTGCTGTTTGGTCTTCATTTGTGATGACAAAGCCTTTTGCCCTCCCCTGTAGCTTGGTGTATGAAAGGGCTATGAAAAATAAACTTGGGGCCAATTCAGTATTTATTGGGATGCCTTCCCTACTCAAAAAAAAAACAAAAAAAACAAAAAACAAAAAAAAACCCTGTAAAGTGTACAAAGTCGAGACAGAAAAGACAGTTTTGATAGTGCAATGTAGAACAGAAAGTAAATTAGGTGTAACCTTCTGAACCCATCCAAACAAGGTAGAGACTGGAGAATTTTTTCTGAATTTGTCAAATGCTGATGGACAAGACATTGTTGATACATTTGTTGCCTGTATATATTGTACTGAAAAGTAAAAAATTTACTAGCTGTCTGTAGGGACATGAACTCGCCACCCTAGGGCCTCCGTCCCCTGCAGGTGGTCGCTCACGGAACTCTCTTGAGAAAAATAGTTCCTGAGATAACTCCAGGATGTCCCAACAACCTCTGTGGAATGTTCCAACGCCTTGTTTAATACAATACATAGCTTAACTGATAACATGTAACTCTGGATCTCCCCTACCCCCTCCCTAGTCAGCTGATAAGTGAATGTGTAACTTTGGACTTCTTCTATTTCCTTCCACTCTTTTGATGTTTTTGCCTTTATAAGCTTGTCACAAGTTTGGGTCGGGGTCGAACTCTTGTACGAGTCTCGACCCCAGCATGCTGGCCTGAGATCTCATCCAATTTCGTTTTCAATAAACTTCCTCGTGTGATTGCAGCAAGTCCGGTCTCGGTGCCTCACTGGGTGCGCGCTATTCCCGAGATTTGAGTGAGGTTCTCCCTTCGGAGGGGGCTTTCAGTACAGTTATTGTACTTGTTGTATATAGTTTTTCTTATATTAGTTATAACCTTTTCTAATTCTAGACAGAAAAGGAAAAATGTGGTGATGTTTTGTGTTCCTTGAAGGCCTGTATTTATGGAGTTGTTTGGTTGTTGGTCACAGGCCAAATCCTTTCTACTAAAGGCCGAACATAGGCAGTCATTTCTCCCTGATTAAACATCTATTCGGCCTATTTGTTTCTCCTGATCCGTATTAAATCACGATAGGCGCATCTCTGTGAGTTAGAGGCCAGCCTGGTCTACAGAGTGAGTTCCAGGACAGGCTCCAAAGCTACAGAGAAACCCTGTCTCAAAACAAAACAGAACAAAACAAAAAACTGGAGAAAGAAAAAAGAGAGAGACTGGAAAAGAGCCAAAGGTATGGCGTGAGCTGGTCACGCTGAACATGCAGAACTTGGAGAATGAGACCACTCGGGTTTCAGGAAAGTTCCATGAGCTGTCCAGGGAGACAGCCTTCCACATAGGGTCAGAGGAATGCATTCGGATGAGTGTTGCATGACTCCTGGCACGTTTCAGTTGGTGTCACGAGACTCTCGCGCGTGATGTGACAATATAACACAATATGATACACTGTAATCATATATGACATGATCACACATGCTAACATTACTGTTCTCACGTTATTATCATAGTATAATGTCATAATATGCTGTAATATTACAACATGCACACACAGGAGCTATGCCAAACACACATGCAATGTCACACGCTGACAGACACGCAGGGGCACACTCAAGACACATGCAGTCACACACACAGTATCACACGGTCTCTAACATGCAGTGTCACAGATGCACACAGGGATGTCACATGCACACACACACATGCAGTGTCGCACACTTACATGTGAGCAATCATATACCCACCCAGACTCTAACCCCCCTTTGCGACATTTCCAGTCACCCACGATTACATGTGTGCTGCTCCACGTCAAACACGTGTGTGTGTGTTTCCCACTGTGTTGCCGTGTCACACGTGTTTGTGACCTGCCCTGCATCATGTGTTGTACAACAAAGTCCGTGTCATATCCATGCTATGTCAGAAGTTACACTGAGTGTGTCCGGCTGGTGTCACACGAACATGAAACTGTCCAATGCCTGAGTCACACGTGTCACTGAGCTGCCTGTGTCACATGTGTCTCACACGAACACCGGAACCCAGGTGAAAAATCTCTGAAAATCTTTATTCAAAATTGCAAATGTGACGTGACAGATCCCACGCGTGACAGGCTGGGGCCGTTTTCCCAAGCATGATGGTGCGGGGCCATCACCCACATGTGACAGGGCGGGGTCAACACCCCACATGTGACAGGGAGGGGCCATCACCCACATGTGACAGGGCGGGGTCATCACCCACATGTGACAGGGCGGGGTCATCATCCCACGTGTGACAGGGCAGGGTCATCAGCTTCACACGTGTGACAGGGCGGGGTCATCAGCTTCACATGTGTGACAGGGCGGAGTCCTATTCCCACGAGTAACTAGATGGGGTGTGGCCCCGCTGAACCCATGTGATACAGGGGGTGTGGCCACGCTGTCCCCATGTGATGCAGGGGGTGTGGCCACGCTGTCCCCATGTGAGGCAGGGGGTGTGGCCCCTCTGTCCCCATGTGAGGCACGGGGTGTGGCCCCGCTGTCCCCATGTGAGGCAGGGGGTGTGGCCCCTCTGTCCCCATGTGAGGCACGGGGTGTGGCCCCGCTGTCCCACTTGTGTCTTTCTGGTCCCTGTAAGCTTTGCTGCTCCAGCACGAACCCCATGGGGGCGGTAGGATGGGCGTGGCCTCACACAGTGAGGGGAAGGGGTGGGGCCTGTGGACAGCTCCACCGGCCCCACCCACCCCGGCACATCGGCTCCAGGTCGCCCTGGCCTCACTCAAACTCGTACAGATCCAGGGGACTCTCAGGCCTGAGGGCGGGGCTGCATGAGGGGCGTGGTCAGCACGAGGGGCGGGGTCAGCGTGGGGCGGGGCTGCCTAAGGGGCGGGGTCAGCGAGGGCAGTGACAGGGCTGAGGCGGCAGGGGGCGTGTGGCGGGGCTGAGGAGGGCGGGGCGTGGCGGATGGGCGTGGCTGCCCCTCCCCCGCTCACCTGTCCTCCCAGGCCTCCTCGGCCACCAGGCACTCGTACTCTTCCGCTGCGGAGCGTTCCCAGTCCGACAGCCTGGGGCCTGCGGGGTCAGCGTCCTGTGGGGAGGGCGGGGCCACGTGACGGGGAGGGCGAGGCCACGTGACGCGGGGGACGGGGCGGGGAGAGGAGCGTGCGGCGGTGGGGGAAGCAGGTGACCAGTGTCATGTGGTCGCGTTGGGGGGTGGGGGTGGGCGGAGGCGGGGTGGGCAGAGGGCGTGGCCGGGCCTGTCTCACCTGTGCGGGCCCCGCCCACTGCTCTCGCTCCAGGAATTTCTCGATGTTGACGAAGGTGTCGAAGAAGGCGGCGGCCAGGGGGCTGCGCTTGAGGTCGGGCAGGGTGATGCGGCCTGTGGCCAGGGTCACAGGGGTCACGGGTGGGGTCGCGGGGGTCACAGCGGCGCGCGCACGGGGTCACGGGGGTCACCTGGTACTCGAGGCTGCACCATGTCCAGCATCTGGCAGGCGAGGTCGCGGAAGGGCAGCGGCTCGATGCCCCGGGCCTCCATGCGCCGTGCCTGCTCCTCGTAGAAAAACTCGAGCTCGAACATGGAGAGCACGCCATCGCCGTCCAGGTCCATACAGCGGAACCAGTACTCGATGCTGGGCACGCGTGTCAGAGGAAGCAAGTGCGACACCGGACACACGTCACACCGGACACACAGGACACACAGGGCACACAGGACACACGTCACACAGGACACACGGCACACTGGACACACAGGACACAGGACACACACATCACACAGGACACACAAGTCACACCGGACACACAAGACACACAGGACACACACGTCACACCGGACACATGTCACACAGGACGCACGTCACACAGGATGCACGTCACACGGGACACACCCACCTGGTGGGTGTGGTCTTGTCCTCCTCGGAAATCAGGAACCACACGAAGTCAGCATAGCTGAGTTTCCCTTCCTTCTGCGCCCTGTGGCCCCTGCAGGGTGGAGGGCGGGGCCAGAGGGGTCAGAGGGCGGAGATGGGTGGGGGAGGGCAGCAGGGGTAGAGCCGGGGAGCAATGACATCAGAACTTACAACAGGGACATGGGGACTCGGCCTCGCCCACTTGATAGTGATGTCACCTACCCCGCCCACTGCCCAATGTCGTCACCGGCCCTACCCATGATGACGTCAGCGGCCCGCCCCCTCCGCAGCACGCACCGCGTGACAGCCCCAGAGAAGATCCTGTCAATCATCCGGGAGGAAATGGCTGCAAGGGGAGCGTGGAAGGCGGCTGGGGGCGGGGCCGGGGCCGGCCCCACCCACCGCATGCCGGGCACGCCCATCGGATGAGCAGTGAGACATGGCTTCTGTGTGCGCGCCCGGCCAGCTGGTCCAGGGCCCTGCCCCCCCACCGCCCCGGGCCACGCCCCTCCGCACGGGGCCACGCCCCTCCCGCACGGGGCCACGCCCCTCCCCCCGGAACCACGCCCCTCCCGCACGGGGCCACGCCCACCGAGGCCCGGCCCACACTACCGCATCGTGATCACCACACAACCCTGACCATGGCCCCTGTTCCTGCCCTGCCCTCCCCGGCCCCGCCCTCACCGCCGTCGCCATGACGACCCAGGTCCTCCCTGTCAATCAGGAGGTCGTGGTCAGTGTCCAGCTCCCAGAACTTGCAGTAGACGACATAGAAGTGCGCATAGGAGAAAAACCCAGCCAGCCGGTTCACGTTCGGCTCCGCCTCCAGCAACGACACGGCCTGGGGGCGGGGTCACAGGGACACACCCACGCGGGTCATCCGACACGCACAGGGGCCACACGGGAGGCCCTAAGTCCCGCCCTCGCTCCCGGGCCCCGCCCCTCCCTCTCCAGGCCCCGCCCCTCACCTGCAGGAAGCTGCTCCGCCGCAGCTCAGCACAGGTGATCCTGCCTGACCAGGAGCGGTTGATGGAGTAGAAAAGCCTCTGGATGACCTGGGGGCACGGGTCAGGGCTCACGGTGGGCGGGTCCCGGGTCGGGCTCACGGTGGGCGGGGCCGGCGGGTGGGCGGGGCACGCAGGTGGGCGGGGCCGGGCAACACTCACCGTGCTGATGTAGTGCGCATGGAACTCAGGCACCTCCTTGAGGAAGGCGAGGCCAGGGTGCGTGTTCACCACGTCCTGAAGGGGTGGGCGGGGTCAGGGCAAGTGGGCGGGGCCCAGGGCGGGGCCGGGAGGCGGGGGCGGGGCCTCACCTGCAGGAAAGGCACGAAGTCTTCCTGCCCGAGGCCCGAGGCCCCTGGCGCCTGCAGCAGCTGCAGGAAGCGGGCACTGTCATCGTGGCACGTGAGCAGCAGGCTGGAAGCGGGTGAGGTCAGCACGTGCCCGCCCCGCCCAGCAGGGCACCCACTCACTTCCGCCACACCCACCAGGGCACCCACTCACTTCCGCCACACCCGGCCACACCCTGCAGGACACCCACTCCCGCCACACCCGGCCCCGCCCTGCAGGGCACACACTCACTTCCGCCACACCCTGTCCCGCCCAGCAGGGCATCAACTCACTTCCGCCACACCCGGCCCCGCCCACTCACTTCCGCCACACCCACCAGGGCACCTCTCATTTCGGCAACACCCTGCCCCTCCCAGCTGGCCCCGCCCACTCACTTCCACCACACCCTGCCCCGCCCAGCTGGCCCCGCCCACTCACTTCCGCCACATGGCCACGAACCCGTGCACCGACACGGACCCTGTGCGGTCCCCACCAGCCGCATGGAACAGGGCAGCCTTCCAGTAGAGCGGGCAGCCGCAGGCCTGGGGGAGGGGCAGAGGTCAGAGGGGGAGGGGCGGGACAACTGCTCTCCCTGCCCCCACCGGCTGACGTCACTCACCTTGGCGACCACGCCCATGTCCCCGAGCCCTGCCTTCTGGCACTGGAACCCAGCAAACACGCGTTCCACCCGGGCGATGACGTCGTCCACGTCCAGCCCCGCCCTCGGGCGCCCGCGGGGGAAGAAGAAGGCAGGGACCACGGTGTCGGGGGGCGAGGCCGGCGGGGGCTCCTCCTGCACCTGAGGGGTCACGTGGTGCGTGGTCACTGAGGGTGGCGGACAGGTACTGTGAGCCATGACCACACCCACCGGCCACGCCCACGGCCGGCCACGCCCACACCGGCGCCCTGTCCACACTGGCCACACCCTCACCCTCTCCCGCACAACCAGGCACACACCCAGAGCGACCGCCATCTGCCCGCCACGCTGTGGTGACCCCGCCCACCACGCTACAGAAGTGACCCCGCCCACGCGGCGCACAGGGTTCTGGTTGGGCGTGGCGTGCAGTCACCCGGTCCACTGGGTGGGGTAGGCGGGGCCGAGATGGAGCGGCGGGGAGCCGTGCATGCAGCGGGGCGGACACGCGCATAGACGCAGACGCAGACAGACGCAGACAATCCAGCTGCCTCCAGGACAGACAGACCCCGCCCCGCACGTGTGGCACGGGCGTACATGTTCCTCTTTGCGCATGTGTATGCACACGTGTACGTGTGTGCGTACGTGTATCTCCTACTGCGTGTGTGAGCATTGTTCGTACACACACATACATACGTACGCACAAAGATAAATGTATGTAGACATGCGATGCAACATATCCTGGTCTGTGTTCTCATAAATACAGACAGACAGGTATGCAGATATACAATGCAACACGTTCTGGTTTGCGTCCTCATACATACATACATACGTGGAGATATGTGTGTAGACATGCCATGCACCATGTCCTGGTGTGTGTGTTTCTGTGTGCACAGATGTGTACGCGTGTTTCCTTGTGTATGCCTGGTGTGCGTGTGCACATTCTTGTGTGTGTGTGTGTACGTGAATGTGTGTGTGCATTGGAATGTAAATGTGTGTCAGGCACATGTTTCTGTGTGCATACAGACAGGTTCAGTTTGCATTTCCGTATGTATGAACACGTGATGTATGTGAATGTGTGTGCTATGCACTCGTGTGTATGTATGTTAGTGTGTGGTTGTTGCTGTGCACTCGTGTGTATGTGTGTTAGTGTGTGGTTGTAGCTGTGCACTTGTGTGTATGTGTGTTAGTGTGTGGTTGTTGCTGTGTACTCGTGTGTATGTATGTGTGGTTGTTGCTGTGCACTCGTGTGTATGTGTGTGTGTTAGTGTGTGGTTGTCGCTGTGCAGTCGTGTGTATGTGTGTGTGTTAGTGTGTGGTTGTTGCTGTGCACTCGTGCGTATGTATGTGTGTGGTTTTTGCTGTGCACTCGTGTGTATGTGTGTGTGGTTGTGTGAGGTTGTTGCTGTGCACTCGTGTGTGTGTGTGTGTGTGTGGTTGTGTGTGTACATACACGCGTGTCTTCTGTCTCCTCCCCTGCGGTCCACACTCACAGTGTGTACAGACGTGTTTGTATGTGCATGTGTGTCCCCCTGTCCTTCACTCACCGCTGCACTCCCTGAGTGTCTGCCGGTGCCGTCGCCCCCGCCAGAGTCGCCCCTGGTGACGTCACTCCTGGCGATGCCACGCCTGATGACGTCGGGATCTTCTCTCGTGTCATCACCGTGGCTCCTAAAGACTTCGTCCCTGGCGATGTCGCTCCCGACGACGTCACTGCGAACCGCGGTGACGTCACTCCTGACCGCCTCGCCCCTGACGGCGTCTCTGCAGATGATGTCACTCCTGGCGGCACGGCTCCGGACGACGTCGCCGTTACCCCCACAGTCTCTGATGACGTCGCCCAGCCCCGCCCCCTGCAGCCGACTCAGCTCCTCGCGCAGAGCCCGGCGAGTGTGGGGGTCACCGAGCCAGCGCAGGAAGAGCTCGTCCACCTTCATGCTGAGCACGGGCCGGAGCGCCGCGGCGGACGGACGCGCGGACATGGGGACCGGCGGCCCCGGGCGCGCCGGCAGCTTCAAACCGCTGCGCGCCAGCGCTGGGGAGGACACGTCATCAACGCGGCGCCGCAAACATGGCGGACACGCTAACCCCGCCCGTCGTCACCATGGCGACTGTAAACAAAGGGGAGCGGCAACACGGCAGCAGCGCGGGAGAAACGCGTCATCGCCTTTGCACCGCCACATGGACGCGCTCCCTCAGCGGCCGCAGTCACGGGGCAGGACAGACTCACGGACACCCACGGGCTCACGGGGGCGCCTGCGGCCTCGTAGCCTGAGCCGGGGTGGCGCCGCGTGATGACGCTGCAACATGGCGGCCGCGCCACGGCGATCCTCCCCCGTCACCATGGAGACTGCAAAGGCAAGGCGGACCGGCAGCATCGCAGGGAGCAGGAGAAAGTTGCTCAGCTCCTGCCTGCGCTGCCTGCCGTTACCGTGGAGACGGTAAACAAAAAGGCCTGGGCAAAATGGCGGCGGCGCGGACAAAGTGCGTCATCACTGCAGCGCCGTCACCATGGCGATTGTAAACGCTGACGGGTGGCGAACAACATGGCCCACAGCGATGACTGTGAGCCCAGGGCGGCCGTACACAGGGATGACCGTGAGACCAGGGCGGCCGCGCACAGGGATGACCGTGAGCACAGGGATGACCGTGAGCCCAGGGATGACCGTGAGCACAAGGCGGCCGCGCACAGGGATGACTGTGAGCCCAGGGATGACCGTGAACCCAGGGCGGCTGCGCAGGAGTAAGCATGGCGGCAGTGGCCGCCACAGTCGCCCTCTCCCATTCTGTAAATGTTGCAGGCACAGTGGACCGACTGTCAGGTGAACTGGCTGGAGCCTTAGCCACCCAAAACACACTCGATTATCTAGTACAAATTGGCATTTTAAAACTAAATATACAAACTGTCCTTCTACAGAACAATTGGATTTACCATGGGAGGCCCATATGGCTTCTTGTTCTCTTTCCCACATACCTGTGTTACACATGCTGAAGTTGAGAATGCGTCAGTTGTAGTTTTTTTTTTTTCTCCAGGGATCCTGGAGTGATCAGTTTTTAAATTATACACATGCTTTAGCCATGCAGACCATTAACATCAATGAAACCCGAGTACCACCTGCCAGTGCAGAAGACTTTTTACAAGGAATCAACTTGCAGGCAGATTAATTAGAGAATGGGCAAGCTCTTTATGACTAAGGCACATAGCCCTTACCCTCGGTGCTCTCTGCCTGATCTGCCTGTGCTACCATAGCATTAGACAGGCCCAGCTAATATTCAAACAAGACAGATTCTACTGTCTTTGGTTCAAGAGTAAGCACCTCTGTCCCAGCATGGCTGAACTTACAGAAGAACTAATCACCAGAGACAGGTAAGGCAGAAGGGGGCAAATATCCAACCTAAGATGGGAAGGTTACGGGGCTGCGTGCCGTCTCCAATGATGGGTAAGGAATTATGGTGGCATCCTCTGCTGCCTAAGACAGAAAGGGGGCCCTGCATGGACCGCGGGGCACCATGAGCAAGCCTGAAGCTGCTGGCTGGAGCATCTTGGCCCCCAGAGTTGTCAGTGGTGCTCTTCCTGTTTTGCTAGCACACATCTGCTGGGGAGGAGCTAAGCTGAAGGTTTCACTCTTGACCCTGTTGTTTTCCTCTTTGCTGTGAATCCGTATATAAGTCCACTCCTTCCGCGCTGTAATCGGCATTCGGCATTCAACATTCTGGCACTGGTGTTGATCGAATGAACCGCTGTCTTGTCTCTTACCCAATCTCTCGGCCTTTGCCCCATTAGTGGAACAGATTGTAACGTGAGTGCTACACCTGGACATGATAAGAAGAGGAGACGTAAATAAACCATAAACATAATTTCCCATCTGTGTGTGGTAGTCCATTCTTTTAGTTGCAGCAATATGGACACAGAGGCAGGAAGATCAGTTGGAGCTTAAAGCCTGTGCTGCATAGTCTACACACAGACAAACAGGCAGGCAGGCAGACACACACTCACACACATGGAAAGAACACAATTTAATAGCTGACGAGAGTAGGGACATTGATATATTGGGCCACAGTGTGGGTCCAACAACCCCACCACCTCCGTGGAACTTCCTGGGTCTGCTCTGAGCACAGTGGACCCGCCTATCCATGTGGGCCCACCCTGAGTCCCCGCCTGCCTGATCTTTGACCCTCATCATTGGGCCTCTGCTGGAGGAGAGACCTCCAAGAAATCTTGGATCATCCACAGTTACAGACATCGAGCTCCTGACCCACCTACACCCACCAGGAGAGTAGGGTAGAGAGACTCCACCTGCACCCATTGGAAGAAGCGATGGGAAGATGGCAATACAAGAAAACACCCAACAATAGAAAGACCAGTGTGACACCACAAGAATCTAGGGACTCTACACCAAATAGACCTGAACACCCCAAAGCAGATGAAGCAGAAGAGAACTACTTAAAAACTAACTTCCTAAAAATGATAGAGGCTCTCAAAGATGGTATGAGAAAATCCCTTAAAGAAATGGGGGGGGGATTCAACCCGAACTGGTCCCAGACTCACTTCCAGCAGAGGCCCAGCGATGGGGGTCAAAGATCCAGCAGGCAGGGACTCAGGATGGTCCGGGAGTTGGGGTGGGGTGGGGGTGGGGGAGGATAGGCGCATCCTGAAATACACTTTTAATAGTGATCTCCAACATACAAGTTTGAGTCCTCTTCTGTGTCAATAATGTAAGATTTTCTTACTGCTCTTTATTACGTCAGCCCTGCAACCATACACATACAACCAACAAAAATCAGACCAGGAAGTTTCCTTCATACATGCCAACATTCTAGTTCATGAATACTTTTCCAGGAAGAAGTTGGAAGGAATGGAGTAAAGAGAGAAAATGGGAAAGTGGTATAATACCTTGTAAATAAAATGTATAAAGTTTAGATGAAAAGAGTGGCTGGAGAGATGGCTCAGCAATGAGTAGCACTGGGTGTTGTTACAGAGGACCCACGTTCCGTTCCCAGAGCCCACATGCTACCTAACCATTAGGCACATCTTACTCCAGTCACAGGCATCTCTCGCCTTCTTCTGGCCCCTGTAGGTATCGTGTGTACATGTAGACACACATGATGCAAAACACGAACACAACTAAAATTAAAACAGGTTCACACTCTACATTCCTAACTACGGTCTCCAAGGTTTCACACTTGTGTGACATGTCTTAGCAGGCCGGGTCTCTAACAGAAGTCTCTGACTTGAGGGTAACAATCCTGGAAGAGGCAGGGCCGATCAAGGTGGCATCCCTCTAGATGTGCAAAACAGAACATTTCTCTTGGTTTTTTCTTATAGTGGGTGTCATGGGGTTCTACGACTATATCTGCGCGTGTTGTTTGAGTGATGCGATGGTATTCTCGTTATCAGATGCATCCTTGAGTGTAGTTGGTTTTCTGACTAAGCTTTTTTTAAAAACACGTCTAAAAGTAATATTATTTTTACTATGTTCATTACAATAAGGGTTCTGATTCTCTTGCCTTTTCTGTGCAATTGGAGCACATGAAGCAACCTTGTCGTTATCACCACATTGGGTTAAATATAAACTGAATACTTCACATAATCTATCATGGAGCCTTGGATGGGCACCAAAAATTTCATGGTCTAGTAAATTATGGCGTGGAAACAAACTTATACTTTTAGCCTTTTTCAATAGTGTGCCTTCACTGTTTTCTCACCTAGCTTGAAACACAGGAGAACACATCATACTTTCTTGTGGACATTAATACTTAGTACCTCATAAGAGAAGACATCTTATGAGAAATACATCTAGTTTACTTTTGATACCATGAACAATGAATCCTATTACACACAGGCTTATGTAGTTTGTTCCTGTGTGTTGTTAATAATAATAATAATAATAAAAAACTAGGAATCCAGTATATTCATTTTGTATGTTATGAAACATACAATTACTACTATTTAACTCAATTTTTTTTTTGCTAGCATAACAAATAATACTAATTGTGTTTCAGTGACTTCCCTTTCTCTTTTGGATCCCAGTAAAATAAGAAAAAGTGCGCTCTTCTAAAAACTTAAATGCAATGCTTGGAAATTTCTAACAATTTTAGAAAAGCATTCTTTTTTAATTTATTATTTAATTTTTTTCATTTATCTTACAGCCTCACTGCAGTTTCCCCTCCCTCCTCTCCTCCTGTTCCCTCCTCCCACCTCTGCTCTCCCCCCCATCCATTCCTCCCTCACATTCAGAAAGGGGCAGGCCTCCCATAGTTGCCAACAAAGCATGGCACAGCAAACTAAGCAGGACCAAGATCATCCCCTTGCATCGAGGCTGGGAGAGGCAACCCAGCATGGGAAATAGTTTCCCAAAAGCCAGTGCAAGCACCAGGTTCTCATTCCACTGCCAGGAGCCACACAAACACATCAGGCTACACAACCGGCACACATGCAGAGGGCTACAGTGGGTCACGCGCAGCTCCCTAGCCGTGGGTCCAGTGTCCATGAGCTCCCATGAGCCTCAGCCACCTGTTTCTGTGGGTTCCCTGTCTTGACTTTGACCCCACTCCCCAACCTTCACTCACACAATTCCAATTGTTACTCTCTTCAACAGGGCTCTCAGCAGCTTGGTCCACTGGTTGACTGTGGATCTCTGTATCTGCTAGAATAGAAAAAAATTCTTAAAAATTCATTGCTTTATTGATAGCTGTAACATTTACTTTAATAGACATTGTTTCATCTTCCATAGTTGGAGGCTTAGTGTTAATATAAAATGTGCAAACAGCTCAATTTACAATCAAACTAGTTAAAATGTTTCTAAAATAGAATTCAAAAGAAGATTTATTGATTTCATAGAATGATTGGATGCATAAAAACAACCTATAGACATGTAAACATTGTAGAATTCCACTCACTTCCAGTTCTCTTCAAATATAAATAAATATGAAGAGAATTGCTTGGAAAAATCCCTCTTGTATAGAAAAGTGCCTTGCTTTGAATAGTAAGTCAATGGTGTAGAATGAAATATTTACTATAATTTGATATATATATATGTGTGTGTATATATATATATATATATATATATATATATATATATAATTCCATTAAACTATACATGATGAGTTCCAGGCCAGCTTAAGCTTTCTGATGGTACAGTTGTGTGTGTGTGTGTGTGTGTGTGTGTGTGTGTGTGTGTGTATGTTATTGTTTGTTATTTAGACATGTCTTACTATTATACTCACTATATAGGCTAAGCAGGCTTAAGTCTGTGGAGATGGGCCTGGTTCTTCTGCTGTGCTCAGATATATTCTTTTCTGAGAATGATTTGACCAGGACCAGTGGCTGACACTTGAAATTACTTTAAGAGATATTGCCCCTAACCTCCTGTGCTCTTTATTATTCAGTTTTTGTTATTTTTATAACATTGTGTGCATGGTATGATGAGAGATGTCATTCTGTGAATATGTTTCTCATATTGGTTAATGAATAAAGCACTGTTGGCCAATAGGAAAGCAAGATAGGTGGGACTAGGAGACAGGAGGTTTTGGGAAGAGGTAGAAGGAGTCAACATGTAAGACCAATAGAACAGAGGTCTGGACCCTCTCTCCAGTAAGATGAGACCACGTGGAAAATACTTAGATTAATAGAAATGGGTTAATATTTAAGACAGAGCTAGCCAATAAGAAACTAGTAATTGCCCAACAGCATTATATCTAATACAGCATTTCTGTGTGTTATTTGGGGCTGGTGCAGCTGTGGGGCCTGGCCAGTGGAAAAACATGCTTGTAACAATGGTAAATGTGTGTGTTGATGTTATCGATGTGACACGTGCTTTAAAATTCATAGTTACCTTCTTGCCTCTGTGTTCTGAGTTTGGTATTAAAAGAATATACAACTACACACAGTTTGAAAAGTAAGTTTTACGCTGCAACTCATCTCTTCTTATGTTTTTTGTTGTTGTTGTTTTTTTTAAACAAATCTAATTTCAGTCATTATTTTATGCATATACTTTTTTTTCTTTTATGCATTTTTTTGTACCCCACTCATACTTGATGACCAGGGAGGCCAGGGGACGGCTTCAGAATACCTAGAGCTGGAATTACAGTTGGTAGTGAGCTTCTATATGTAGTGGGAATGTAAACTGGGTGCTCTGGAAGATGCTAAAGTATTTTCTAATCCAGGTTTTCTATTCTTGACTACATTTCCTGTATAAGACAGCCCAGTCAGGCTCAGATACCTGATTCTGATTAAAAATTGAAATTCTCCTTTAGGTGAGAGAATTATCTTCAGGCAGGAATGAGTTCCCTAAGTACAACATCGACAGCCCTTATACAAAATGGACATCAGGGTGTAGTCCTGTATTTCAGTATACTTATTCATACATACTTAGAAAGGAAAAAGTTGGAAGTATGTGGAAAGGAATGGGGAGGGAGGGACAAAAAGGGGAAATTGATACAATATGGTTTAATTAAATATGTATAGAAAATTTAATTAAAAAGAGGGGCTAGAGAGATGGCTCAGCAGATAAGAGCACTGGGTGTTGTTACAGAGGATCCAAGTTCCTTTCCCAGAACCCACATTGTAGCTAACCATTTGCTGTTACTGTTCACAGATACATCTATAAAATACACCCCATAATTAAAATTTACAAAAATGCCACAAAGAGGAATAAATGGGATTTTTCTACAGTGGCATCACAGCTCTGAGACAGCAGTTAGGGCTAGTCACAATGAGCTCCTGTACTTGAATGGAAGCAGCTGTGGCCTTCCTGTGAGCCCCTCTGAGCAGAGGCAGACATAGCTTTGTTCCGAGGTTAATAGAGCTCAGCATAACCATTCATCTAAGAGCAGAGCATACAGTGCTGTTAGGTGACTTTTCCTAGATGCTCTCTGTATTTGTGATCTCTGTCATTTTTATCTGTTAGAATTTTGGCATTGATACAGCTGTCTTTTAGATCAAACATAGAGGTTGACAGGTGAAATATGCTCTGAAGTACTCTACGTTCACAGTGGCATTTACTAGATTTTCAGCTAAGACCTTTTGGTACAAGGTGAACATGCCAGAGCCATTTTTTCCCATTATTTTCATTCATGCAAGACTTTGAGGTAAGAACGTACCTGCTTGCACATTGTGATCCTGTTCAGAACTGGATTTGCTAACTGAGCATGCTTAGCAATAGATAGAACTCTACATGAATGTGTTCAGACTTCTTGAGTAAAAGCCCCATTCACCCATGCATCCTTTTTTTTTTTTCCAGAAAAAAAAAAAAACATTGTTTTGGAAATGACTCTCATGCTCTTCTTGCCTCCTGCAGGTAAGAAATCATTTTCAGCTCTCTGTCTTGGCTGTAGTATGGCTCTTCTTGGCAGTCAAACTGATTAACTCTGGAATTAACTAAAACACAAGTAGTTGGGTACATCTGTGAGGGAATTTCTAAATGGTTTTGAAATTAAAGACCCATCTTTAATCTGGATTACTTGAGGCGATGAGATCTACCTTCAGCATCTAGGTGGCAATGCATACCTTTAATCCCAGGACGCAGGAGGCAGAGGCAGAGGCAGTCGACTTTTCTGAGTTTGAGGCCAGCCTGGTCTACAGAAGGAGTTCCAGGACTATACAGATAAACCCTGTCAGGATATTGAAGAAGAAAGTTCTCTCTCTTTGCCTGCTTGCCCTAAGCTTGGCTACCAAGTTCACTCCTTTTCTATCTAACACTAGAGCAGACTTCTTTGGGATTTTAGTGTATACTGAAGACCAGCTGAGACATCCAGCCTCGTGGACTGAACAACTACTGAATTCTTTAAATTTCCATTGGGAGACAGTCGTTGTTGCACTACCTGGACCAAAGATTGTGAGACATTCTAATAAACCCAGTTTCTATAGACATGGGAAGATTTACTTTTACCAGTCCTGTTGCTATAGAGAACCGTGAATAATGCAGCTATGTTTTTGTTTGTTTGTTTGTTGTTTTCTTCACCGGCCCACTGAGGAAGGTGTGCTGACTAACAATAGTGTTCATAAACACATTCTTCCTTGCTCCGTTATCCTTTAAATAGTCATGTTACCATGAAGACTACTCTTTTTACTGTTTATTTGACAGGAGATTGCTCTGAATTCCGGAAGAAAACTTCGAATGCAATGAAGCCATCATCTAGCCTTCTAGTGGGCGACAGATCTATCATTATGTTTTCTTATCTGGTTCCTGCATTTTTATTTATTTATTTTTTTCTGGTTCGACTCACAGGTAAAAAGTACTTTTAGTTCACCTGACCTAAGCGCAAAGCCAGAGAACAAACATTTCTTTTGTGTCCTTAAATCTCTCCTTTAAATGGTGACTATACTGGGCACCCTTCCACCCGTGGAAAGGGAAACACTCCACACTGAAGAAAGGGCTGTGCAAGCTAGTCACAGTGTGTCCGGGAGGAAGAATGGGACGTGCCTATGGCGTTCAGCAAGATAGCGGGGTCAGCATTTGGAGGCTGGAGCAAGTGCTGTTAAAATGCATATTTCTGCAGATCTGGGAAAAAAAAAAAAAAAAAAGGTATGGATCTGGGGAAGAAGGCAGGTCCGGCATCTTTGTGCTGTGCCTTTAAGCACACTCTAATCCTAAGGGAGGCGCTCTCATCACTAGCCAATCAGGGCCTCGAGGCCGAACTGTCAGTCAGAAGTGGTGCAGGGCACTTCCGGGAGCCCGGTTGCCCGCTTGGCTTTGCACAGCAGCCGGCGCCACTGTTCTAGTGTTCTGTGTTGCGACTGCAGGGAGCTGTGAGGGGACCATGGGCGAGCTGGGAGGCCACGACACGGTGAGCGAGGGACTGCCGTCTCCAGATGTGGAAGAGTGGATGGGGAGGTGCGAGGGTCCTCCCCGAGACTGCGTGGGAACTGGCCAGATTGCACGTCCCGCGAGCTCCCAGGCCGTCCGTGCAACTCCCTGGACCCAGGCACAGGCCTCTGCATAGCTTTGCCCTGTGGGCTGCATCTGCTCAGAGCCCTGGGAGCAGGGAACTGTGTGTATTTATAGTGAGCAGTAATGTGCTGTTGGTGCATCTTTGCAAGGCAGGTTGCCAAACTTGGAGAGGCCTACGGTTCTCGGTGTCTTCCGGACGTTCAGCACTTTGCATTTAACCTTTACACATAAGATCCATTTTCAGTTAGTTTTGTGGAGGTTGTAGAAGGCAGCTATTGTGTTGGGCAGCACTCCACTACTTAGCTGTGATGACATAAAGAATTTATTAATTCTTAGTACACGTAAGTCTCACGAAGTAGAATTTAGCTAAGGTGCTTCTAAAACACCCCAAAGATAAGTGTATGCTAACTAGGCCTGATAGAGATAAGGATACTAGGATACACATTTTTTTTTTTTTTCCACCAGGATTGTCCCGGCATTTGGCTCTAAACCATTACAAAGAAGACACCCCTAAATTACAACCAACCACTAAGCCCACCCTGTGTGTAAGAACCGTCCTCTAACAAGCTGCTTAAGGTGGCTTTACAGGGTCACAAACTACCTTAAGGCGTGATGTGCCCTAAAGTTCCAGGGTTCTTCTTGAGAAAAGCATAGTTCTGAGAGATGGGCAATATGACACCCGGTGACAAGTATTTGAAAAGTAAAACAGTATTAAGGACTGGTGTGGCCAAGCAAGGCTTTTATATATGCCCTCAGGCAGGGAGGAGGCAT
Source organism: Cricetiscus sungorus (assembly GCA_030556225.1). Taxonomy (NCBI): domain Eukaryota; kingdom Metazoa; phylum Chordata; class Mammalia; order Rodentia; family Cricetidae; genus Cricetiscus; species Cricetiscus sungorus. Next base: position 40,673,524 of record JANBXA010000642.1, on the reverse strand, counting down.
GTCCTTGAAAGAGTGAGTAATAGCCTGGGGCCTAGGCCTGGGAGCTTTCCCTAAGGCCTTGATGTATTGAGAATAAAACAGAGCTCATTCTCTAACATCAGTAATACAGAGCTGGTAATGGCCCACGGCCTTTCTAGGGGGGTTGCTTGTGATCCTGAGAAGCCAGCCTTTCCCACCACATAGAGCTATGGTTATGAGTCCCAAGGCCACTGTGGGCTTAGTAATGTTCTCGAGATGCCCCGTGCGCCCTTTGTGCAACATTCTTTGATTAGCCTTCTCCTGAGTTTGTCCCATGGTATGATAGTTTTTGCTGACTTCATAGACATTCCCCATTTCCTTCCATTCCCCCCGGAAGTGGTATACAAGAAGCCATTCTTCTTAAGAAGCTAACTTGGCGTGAGACACAGCGTGGGCAAGACCTTCCCACGCCAGCTTTTGTCTTTTCTATCTTCTGCTTGTCCCATCTTTCTTATTCCTTGGCACCTTTGCTGCAAGACCCTGTCACTGAAGAATGGCATGCTTCTCCCATCTGCCTAAGTGGCTAGATAGACTAGCAGTCTCCTTTCCCTGATTAGATTGTTCAAAGTGTGACCTGGAGCACGGCTCCTGCCTTCAGACCGAAGTAGAAGGAATAGTTTATTGTGTACTCTGCAGGGGAAGCATGGTAGGCTGTCAGCTGCTGGAGTCACCGCATGAAAAAGGACTTGGTTATGTAGAAGGAGTTAATTTGTAATTTCCCAGCATTAATAATTCATGCCATGTGAATATGACAGATCAGACTGGTGGGTGTACAATTTGAGAAAGTTGCCTTGAGCCAATGGATATTGAATTTCCAATTAGGGAACTCTCCTATGCAATTATGTTCAATTCTGCTTGACACATTTAGGTCGGCTGAGAGGTTTGAGAACCACGCTCTTGATTGCAATTCTGTGTGTACAGGAGCCAACATGTGCATGTGGGTAAGGTCAATTAGTCTCTTATTACTGGCCTTCCATCTGTTAGAGAAAGGCCTGCTGTTTTCAAAGTCAATAATGCTGAGGATATTAATCTTAAAAATACACTGTTTTATCATTTAAAAGTCACTTAAATGTGTCATTTTACAACTCTGTCTTTATGCACATTGATGCTCTTATTTGTTTCTCTTCTCCAGTGCCTCTACACCATTACTAGTTTTATTCCTTTTCTGTCAAGTGCTGTTGATTATTTATTTCTGCTTAGAGCAATGTGTCCTGTTCCGTAAGCCTGCCTCGTGCTACGGAATTGGGAAAGGCATTGAACACCTAATCCTGCCTCTGCTGCCCAGGGCTGGGAAGACAGTCCTTCAGTTTCTTCCAGTCTGGAGGAGGGAAAAGATTTATTTGGCTTTACAGGCGCAGTTAACATTCTGTCATGCAGGCAAGTGGTTCAGGAATTCAAGGTAGAAGCCTAGAGACAGGAACTCAAATAGAAACTCTGGAGGGATACTGCTTCCTGGCTTGGTCTTCCTGGGTTCTTCAGTTTCCTTCCTTTGTTCCTTTCTTTCTTTTTGAATTGAAAATAGATTTCCATACAGTATGCGTTGATTATGATTCCCATCCCTAATTCTTCCAGATCTGCCCCTCCCATCCAAATTTACACCCTCCCCCTTCTTTCTCTCTCTCATTAGAAGAACAACAGGCGCCTAAACATTCTGTTTATTTCTTACACACTGGTGTACCACCTGCTCAGAAACAGTACCACTCCACAATGGGCTGGCCCTCCCTCATAAATCGTTAATCAAGAAAATACCGTATAATTGAAGTTCCTCTTCCCAAATAATCTCAGTTTGTGTCATGTTGAATAAAAGCCAACCAGGACAAGGACCGTAAGTTAGGAACCTGCCTGGGCTGTATAGTGAAAATAAAATCAAATTAACTAACTACATAAATAAATAGCTAACTAAATAAATAATTAAACCTTCACAAATAGTTTATCTTTTAGCATTATTCTTTTCAAATAATTTGTTCCTTTTCTCAAGACTTTGGAATATTTGGTTATGAAAGCATCTAGAACTTGTCTTTTCTTACGTTTGGCTTTTAACCAAGCCTGACGATTTTGTTCAGAGGTATAAAACAGAGAAGGATGCTTTGGATGCAGATAGGATCTGCTCCAGGCATCATACACTTTGTTCTTTATTTCTATGTAAAATCTCAGGATGTCACCTGAGGAACGACACTCCAGGTTATTCTCTGGCCCCTCAAGAATATTGCACCCCATACCCACGTGTAATCCTTCATGTGAATATATGTGCAAAATGAAAAGAACACTTAGAGATTAGGAAAAGTGAGAAGTGAAAACATCTACGAATTCATTAGTATAACTGATTTTTGTTGCTGGAGGGCAAGATGAATTTCAGAACTTAAATGGGAGATGTGGGCAGGAGGAAGGAGGTGATCTGTTGCAGCACTAGGGACCAGCCTTACGGGATTTGGTCTGGGAGGACAGCACACCTCTGTGGTTTATGCTCTTCCTGCCACATTTTCCACACGATCCCCGAGACTTAGGCAGGGATTGAGCTATATATGTTGCGTTAAGACTTTGAATTTCCAGTCACTTATTCTTTACACGTTGGCCAGATAAGTATCAGCATGTCAATCACAATCTACTTGAATTAGAAGCATCTAAGTAGAGGGATGGGAACTCCATTGATCTATGGCTATAATGGTAAGTTATTTTAAGTCAGTTTCATTCTGGGTCAGCTTAGCAGCACAATAGTCATGCATTCTCCCCTAAGCCCCATGACCTGTCTATCCTTAAGTTCTTAGTCTGATAATGGTGCAGATTATTTTTTCCTCCAACCTGTAGAGAGGCACTTGGACGTAATCCGGGAATGGTTGCTAACTCCCATTACATTTGTGCTACTGTTGTGCCAGTGTTCAGGTTTTGCCGGTCAGTTATTACTGTAGCTTGGAATATTTGTTGTTGGGCATGACTGATGATTACCTGCCTCCTTCACTGGCGCCCTCCAGCACTATGAAAGCAACTCAGCTTCTTTACCGTTTTGATTTTGCCACGCGGTGTGACTCAAGCATGTGCTGTCTTCAGCAACAGAGTTTTAACCGCCAAGTTCTTGAGGATAACTAAGAGCAATAGCAATACAGTGCAATGTCTGAGGGATTTTGGGGACGTAATTGGCAAGGACTCCGAAGAAGTAGCTTACACATGGCACAGAATTTTATTTGTTAGGAGCATTGTTCTGTTTCAGAAAACCTCCGTGTTAATTGTGTATCTCTCCTCTCTATGTTCTCCTTTCTATGTGCGTGTGCGTGTCTCTGTGCGTGTGGAGTGTATGTAATATTTGTGATATTGAAGTGTAGTAAATTTCCATGTCTTTTTCAAAAGATCTTCTGTCTTATTTCTCTTTTTCCCTTCTCCCTACCCTACCTTCACCCACCCATTCCAGCTTAACCCTCCTCGGTCCATTTTCCCCTTTGTATCTGTGCATTTGGTTTCCCCTCTCCATAGCCGTTCCCAGGGCGTTTTATTAATTTTATAAACTCTATGGGTATTATAGTTGAAACACATATTTGAAGATTTAACAGCAACCTCCACAGTGCCAGAAAACACATGATGTTTATCTTCATTGGTATGGGTCGCCTTATTCAAAGTAACTGTTTCTAGCTCCTTCTGTTTAGTTGTGAATTCCAGAGTTTCATTTTTCTCAGTGGGACATGGGCTTTCTCCTGTATGTTTATGGAGTGGAATCCCGGGCCACATGGTCTATCTAGAGGAGCCTTTTGAGGAATCCCTACACTGATTTTTTAAAACAGTTGCACTAAACAAACAAACAAATAAAAAAGTGGTTTACCAGTTTGCATTCCCTCAATGGGATGTGGTGGGAGGACCATAGAACCAAGGGAGGCTGTGATCGGCTCAGGACAGTGTCCACAGTCTTTCCTGCAGCTCCAGAACTTCAGGGCCATGGCACCAGCAATTGTTAGCTCCGCCTCTCCTAGTCCCACCTATCTTGCTTCCCAACAGGCCAACAGTGCTTTACCAATAAGAGAAACGTATTTACAGACTGACATATCCCAATACCCAAGTTTTCTATTCTTTTTTTAAAAAAAATATATATATATTTTAATTTAGAAAAAAATTTAGAAACACTCTTATTTTACATATCAATTCTACTGTTCCCTCTCCCTCACATCCTCCCATGCCCCCCACCCACTTCCCAAGGATAGTCAGGCCTTCCATGGAGGACCATCAAAGTCTGTCACATCATTTGGGGGATGGCCTAGGACGACCTCCGTGTATCTGGGCTGAAATAGTATCTCCCCATGGGGAATGGGCTCCCAAAGTCCATTTGTGCTCTAGAGATAAATACTGGTTCCACTGTTAGAGGTCCCACAGACTGCCCTGGCACCCACATTCAGAGGGCTTGGTCTGGTCCAATACTGGTTCCCCAGCATGGACTGGGGCCCATGTGCTCTCACTAGATCAGGCCAGCTGTTTCTGTAGATTTCCCCAGCATGGTCTTCCCTCTCCCTCTAAACAACTGCATTCCAGGAGTTCATCTCAGTGCTTAGCTGTGAGTTTCTGCTTCTGCTTCCATCAGCTTCTGGATGAAGGCTCTAGGATGGCAATTAAGGTAGTCACAATTTCATTATAGGGAAAGGGCATCAAAGGCGGCCTCTCCACTGCAGCCTAGATTCTTAGGTCATCTTTGTGGATCTCTGGACATTTCCCTAGTGCCAGATTTCTCTTTAAACCTATACTAACTCCCTCTATTAAGGTATCTTTTCTTGCTCTCTTTTCCTCCCCTGATGAAGCCTTCCTGATCCCTCCTCCTCCCCACTCCTCTCTTCCCCTTCTCTTTTTCCTACCCCTCTCCCCCTCCCCTCATGTTCCCAGTTTGCTCAGGAACTTGCTCCCTAATTGCATATTCTATACAATGTCCTCAGCCGTGGCACCATAATACAACCAACAGACGTGGACTTGGCTGCAGAATGGTGGAGGCACACGCCTTGAATCGAGAGGTTGGGAGGTAGAGCCAGGCGGATCTCTGCAGGACAGCCAGACCAGAACGGTTTCACAGAGATGCCCTGTCTTAAAAAGAAGAAATGGACTCAGCAGGTTTTATTTATATATTTGTACATTCATATTCACACATGCTTAACAAGGAAGGCATTGAAAGGGAAAAATTTGGGAAGGGATAGAGAGAGGACAAGGTAGGGGAAAATTGATGTAATGTATTTTAATTAAAATGTATGAGATTAAATGAAGAAGAAGAAGGAGGAGAAGCAGCAGCAGCAGCCGCAGCAGCTACCTACCTAGAGAGATAGCCTAGCAGCTACGAGCGCTGGGTGTGGTTACAGGGGACGCAGGTTCCATTCCCAGAAATCACCTAACAGCTATCCATCTCCTGTAACTCCAGTCCCAAGGGAACTGTTACCCTTTTCTTGCCTCTGCAGGTACTTACTGTGCACAGACGCCTGGAGGCAAACACCCATGTTCATAAAACAAAAATAAAGCTTAAAAAATGGGACTCTCCTCAGTGATGTCACAGTCCTGAGACAGACAGCAGGACAGGCTGGTTGAAGTGAGCTGCTTCTGGTCCTGCGTGGAAGCATCTATGTGCGTCCTCTGAGGCGGGATGCTCAGAGGCCAAAAGCAGCCGTACTCTGAGGTTAGAATGGCTGAGCAGGACTGTTCATCAAAAAACAGCTCCAGCAGTGCTGACAGGTGACCTTTTCTTGATGTTTTTCATATCTGTGTCCTCTGACCTTTGTATGTGTGAGAATTGAAGGCAACGATACATCTTTTAATGTGCTGATGCATCTTTTAAATGGAGATCATAATGAACGATCTAAAAGATTTTTTTCTCTATAGATCTTAATCTGAAGTACCTAGATTTCAAGCCTCTTGTCTCTATTTAACTTGTTCAAAGTGTAACCTTGGACCTGCTACTAAATGAGACATTATGACGAAATTATATATGGAATGCAAAATCTGTTCTAGGCAGGCTCCTCTTTGAGCATTAGCCGGAGCATGATGCATGCTGTCATTAAAGCGATTTTTAAGTGTGTGGAGTGAATTCTGGTAGAACTGTGCATCCAGACTTTCAGAAAGTGTTTCTGAGATAACCTCTCCTATCTTGACTCAGGTATCCTTGATCCCAGTCTGTTGCTTCCCAGGGCAATGATAATTACTTTCTTCTTGATTAAATCAACTAAATTCTTAAATTAATGGGCCGTACTATCGCTGAGTTTTAAAATTACCCTTTGGGTCCTGTAGTCAACTCCATTGCAGTCGCAGGAACAGGATCTGTTTGTGGAGCCTGGCTTCTGCCTTCAGACCAGAATAAGAAGGGTAGTGTGTTTTGTAAAGTGGTACATGGGTAGATAGGGTAGGCAGTCAGCTGCCATTATAGAAAAGGACCTTACTGTGGAAGGTCAGTAATTTTGTAATTTCCCAGTATATATTAATTCATGTCATGTGAATGAAGGCAGACCGTGTGTGTGTGTGTGTGTGTGTGTGTGTGTGTGTGTGTGTGTGTGTGTGACGCGCGCGCGTCTGTGCGCGCAATTTGGGGAGGTTAATGAACATCGATTTCCAAGTAGGTGGCTCTCCTTTGCAGACATGTGCAACCCTGGTTGGTAGAGTTAAGTCATCTCAGAGGGCTGAGTACAGGCCATTGGCTATAGTTGTTTGTGTCAGGTTACAGATCTCAGCAGCTAACATTACACAGAGTGGAAAGGAAAACAGTATTTTATTAATGCTATTCACTCTATTAGGCAATGTCAATTATTTCACTTTTTAAATTTGGTTTTCCTCAAATGCATCACCTCTCTAATGTCCTATTTGTTTTATTCTCCATCGTTTCCCAGTAATTAAGATTTCCTTTCCATTTTCCCCTCAGGTGCTGTTGGTTATTTATTTCTGTTTAGAGCCTTTCTCCTGTAGCTCAGGTTTGCCTCACTGTAATTGGGAATTGCTTTGATCATTTAACCCTGTCTCTGCTGCACAGGGCTGAGAAGACAGTCCTGTTGCGCCTTTTAATCTGGGCCTTGACTGTTCAGTGAGAAGGAAAGAGTCTTCCATCCTCTCTGGCTTTTATTGGGAAGAGGGGCCCGTGCCAGAATTGAGTTCACTGGCCAGCAGCAGAGCACGTGTAGTCAAAGCACAGACAGGATAGGCAAGAAAGCGGGTGAAAGCTTTCCTGCCGTGACAATAGTTGACATTAGCCACGAGTACTGAATTAATCAATTTTAGATGATCAGTGAGTGTCCTGACTGGCCACAGACTAGGCAATCAAGAATCCGGATAAAGCACTGAACTTCCATGAAACCAAATTCCTGTAGTCACATTAGTTCAAACATAATGGATCTGGATAAAATGGTGTGGTCCTGCTAAACACCACCATGTTTTCCAGGTTTAAGATTTGTACAGCCTGAAAGAAATGGTCTGATTATCCCTTGGTGTGCTCTAATACAAATCCTTAGTCCCTGGGGCACATGGACATAAAGCCTGTTTAACTCTTAATATACGTTTTTGTTTTTTTTTTTGTGACTGAGAATCGTATGTCAGTCTGAGTAATGTAAAATGTCCTAGTATTATTTTTATTAATCAGAACTGTGTAACTTTAAGCAAAATCATCCTCTATACCACCCACAGCTATATCTGTGTCCAATAGATGCAACATATACATGAGATAAACACACAGACAATGGGAATACACCCACAGCTGTTTTTAGGAAAGAAATTAAGTGTGGCACATGAGAGAAATTACAGACAGGAGAAACTGGTCATTTATAGTCTGTAACTGCATAACCTTTCCGGTGTGACTGCACATCAGGAAATTATACATCTGGTGGGTTAACTTGTTAAGTACCAGTTGTCACTGCTGTATACCGCCATGGCCCTCTACACTAATGCAGCCCAGGGTTTTATCGTGGAGTGGTTATGCAGAAGTTCTGTGTGACATTGTCCACATGTTACAAGCTAGTACAATATGGAAAGTTAGGAACCTTAAAATTTTCCAGTTTTGTCTGCAGTTGGGATTGCCAACCAATGCACAATCAGTTAATCAGTTATAGATGATCTATAAATGTTCAGAGTGGTCATTTCTTAGGTTCCACAGACTGTGGTCCTTGGCCAGGAGATTGACATGTTCCCATTGAAATGCACCCAGGACAGAAGTTCTATTCTCTCGACCAAGGGCCTTCTCTTTTTTTTCTCTTAAGAGGCCTCCTCTGCTACATTTAATTTTCCCCTTCTTAGACCCTAGGATCACTTAGCATCAGAAACCAGAACTCCCAAAACACTTCAGGCATATTTGGCCTCTGGCAAGGATGCGGCTGCAAAGAGTTCCAGTGACACTTTTGCCTTTTGGTCAAGAAAGCAACTGGTTGGTTTTCTTTGGGGTCATTTTACCCTAAACTGCCTAGTTAATTTCTATCTCCAGTTCCTTTGAAGCCTTAGGAAATTTTTCCAAAATTGACCCTCCTTTTGTAGACTGAATAATGTTTCAAATTCATTGAGTGTGGACTCTACCACCTCCAGGAAGAAGACAAGTGATTAATGGTCTTAGGTATCAGAAACCTCATTGTCCTCATATGGAAAGGGGAGAAATATTCTCCCTTTTATTCCTTCTAACCACATTACAATAGACTCCAAGAATGATAATTAAACACCCAGAAGATCAATTTTATACCTGTTTGGCACTTTTAATGACTGTATAATATTTCAATAGCCAGACATAATGCAGTAAATTTTTGTTTGACATACATTTTACCCAGTCCTTGAAATAGTTGATATCTGACCTTGCCAACTTTAATACAATATATCATTTCTAAATCACACCATGCTTCCCTAACCCTGACCCTCTGAAACTGTAAGCCAGACCCAATGAAAAATTTCCTTTATAAGTGTTGCCATAGTTATAGTGTTTCTTCACAGCGGTAGAAACACTAAGACAGATAACAGAAAGCAGCCACCCAGGAATGTCTCCACCCAGTATATTATATACAGTTGTTCTCCCGTGGCTGCATGTGGAGCTCACCTCTCTCTCCTCTTTCACTGCCCGTGTGCTCCAGCATTGCATTACATAGGAGGCAAACCTGACAGCACTCAAGGTAATTCCCACTTTTAAGATGACTTTCTCATAGTTGCAAACGCAGAATCCTCCTGCTGCCAAGTCTTTCCCAGGTTATGTACTCTAGCTCCTCCTCAAAACCACAAGTTCACATGTCATTAAGACTGAATAGCAAACAGTTGTCTGGGAAAGAAGCTGTATGCTCAGAAGGAGGGTATATCTCCTTTTATGATGGAATATTAATAGTCAGCACACCTAGTGGTGTCCATCCTCTGTAACCGGGCATAGCTGATCAAAGGAAGGTTCCAATTGTCTGTCTTTAGAAAGTATTGAGTAACAGCAACTAAGTAAAAGAAAGCTGAGTAGAAACTGTGTTTAGAAATATCCCTGTTTTTGCCGTCCCTGTGAAATGCTGGTGCCTGTAGTACTTGTCATTATGGCAGACAGATTTGCGAAACCTATAGAGCCCTGGTCTCTCCAGTATCTTCCAGAATTTCTGCACTTTTAATATTTAACATTTATGTTTAGGATCCATCTGGAGTTAATTTTTGTGGAGCTTGTAAACAGTATCTCAACTGCTAAACTGATAAACTGGAAGAGTACAATTGATGGTATAAGGATTTACCACATCGTAGGAGACATTAAGTCACACAAAGTAGAATTTAGCTAAGGGGGGCTGCCTACGAATATCCCCTAAAATATTTGAGTAGTATGCTAAGCATGCCTGTTAGAGATTAGTGTAAAATATGTTTGTTCACCAGAATTCACCAACCATTAAGCTACATTCCTATAACAAAAGGGACCACCCTGATTTACTGCCAACTAAATATCCAGCCTCCATCAAAGAACAGCCCTCTAAGGTGCTGTTTAAGGGGCTATGGCAGGGTCACAACCAACCTGATATGCCATAAAGTTATATAAATTCTACAACAGTTGCATCTCTAGCATTTTTGTAAAGTGGTTTTGAGGCAATGTTTCCTGTGTTGATTGAGGTGGACTTGAAATCTATCTGTAGTTCCAAAAGGCATTGCCCTTGTTATCCTCCTGACTAAACAGCCTAAATTCTTGAATTTCAGGTCTGTAGCACCACAGAGTTCTTTTACCAATTTGAGTCACATAGTGGGGTGTCCATAAGAAGAGGAACAGTGTACACACTGTGTGTGTGTGTGTGTGTGTGTGTGTGTGTGTAACAGAATAGGCAATGACTAGATCACAGACTGAAGTTTAAGGAAATGAGCTACAGAGGTCTCCATCATAAAGAAGGACCTGATGGGGTAGGGGGTTGAGTGACTTTGTGTAATTTCCCTGAATGTATTAATTCCTTCCCTGTGCATGAAGACAGGCAGAACTGGTAGATGTGCAGTTTAGGGAGGGTAGCTTGAACTACTAAGTATTCAGTTTTCAGTTAGGGAACTCTACCATGCAGATACGTACACTCTGGGTTGACACAGTTAAATCGGTTTAGAGGTTTGAGACACAGGCTGTTGTTTGTAAATCTGGGTCAGTTTACATCACTCAGCTGCTAACATTTTACATGGGACAAAGTCATACAATGTCCTATTAAAGGCATTCTCTCTACCAGGGAAACAACTGCTTTTTTTCCCAACATCAGTATAGCCTATTATTCTTTCAATTACTTTTATCATTTTAAAAAGTTAATTTTTGGTATCGTTTTTAATTTCATTTCCTTTAAATGAATTACTGCTCTGATCTCTTTGTTTTTAGTTTCCAATGTTTCCCAGTCATTAAGAATTTCATTCTATTTTTTATTAAGTGTAAGTTAATTAATTGATTAATGTCAGTTTAGAGTAGTAGCCCTCCACTTGGGGTGGGGTAGGTCATGACTCCCTTTGGGGAGTGAAACAACCCTGTCACAGGTATTGCCTAAGACCACCAGAACACACAGGTGTTTTATATTATGACTGCTAACAGTAGCAAAGTTGTAGTCATGAAGTAGTAGTGAAAATAATTTTATAATTGGGGAGTCGCCACTTCGTGAGGAGCTGTATTAAGTAGTCACAGCACTAGGAAGCTTGAGAACCACTGGCTTAATGTCTCCTGTAGCTGAGGCTTGCCTCACCCCATATATTGACAGCTGCTTTGAAAATTCTAATTCTGCCTCTGCGGCCTAATCTTGGGAAGACAGTCCTGCAACTGCCTCCAGGCCGGTCCCTAACTGGCCTGGGAGAAGGAAGAATACGACAGTGATCGAGTGTCCTCCAATCTCCCTGTCTTTTATTGAGTTCAGGGGGGAACAAAGAGGAACCTCACTTCCCTGATTTGATAGTATTTGACGTTAGCAGTGAGTGGTGAGGTAATCGGCTTTTTCGTGATGCCATTGCATTTACCTTGTGTAAATGTAACCACATTTTCTTTGTCCGTTCTTCAGTTCAGGGACATGTTGGCTGTTTCCAGTTTCTGGCTATGATAAATACGCTTTCAGTGCACAGAGTTGAGCAGGAACAGTCCCTGTGGCAGGATGGAGCATCGTTTGGGTGTATACCTAAGAGGGGTATAAACCCAAGAGGGTCTTGAGGTAGATGGATTCCCAGTTTTCTGAGGAACCGTGATCTTGATTTCCATAGTGGCTACATTAGTTTACACTCTTTTAGGCAGTGGCAGTGTATTCTTTCTCCCCTTCCTCACCAGCATGAGTTGTCACTTGGGTTTTGATATTAGCCATTCTGAAAGGTCTAAGAAGGAATCTAAAAGTAGTTTTGATTTGGATTTCCCTGGTGGCTAAGGATGTTGAACATTTGTTTAAGTGTTTCTCAGCTATTTCAGATTTCTCTGTTGACAATTCTCTGCTTAATTTGTACCCCATTTTTATTTGGATCATTTAGATTTTCAACTGTAGGCAGATGTTTCTTTTCTACCAGCAGCTCCCAAGTAAACACACTGAGGCCTACATTAATTACAAATGCTCAGTCAATAGCTTGGGCTTATTTTACTAACTAGCTATTACAACTTAAACCAACCCAGTTCAGTTAATCTATGTGCTACCCCAGGTTCATGGCATTTACCACTCTGGCATGTATTGCTTCCTCCCCGTCTGGCTGGTGGCTCCTGTGGCTGCACTCTCCTTTCTCCCAGAGTTCCAGACTGTCTCCCCGACCCAATCTCTTCTGACCAGCTATAAGCCAGTCAGTTCTTTATTAACCAATGAGAGTGTACAGAAGAATCCACAGCATTCAACATCTAGTCCTTTACATATTTTGGATATTTGGCCTCTATTGTTTGTGGAGTTGTTAAAAATCTTTCTGCATTTCGTAGGCTGCCTCTTTGTCTAATTGACTGTCCTTTGTTTTATAGAAGCTTAACAGTTTCATGAGGTCCCATTTACTAATTGTTGATTTTGCGCCTACATTCTTAGTGTTCTGTTCAGGACGTTATCTCCTGTGCCAGTACGTTCAAGGCTTTGTGTTGGATAAGTTTCAGTGTGTGTGGTTTTATGTTGGGATCTTTGACCCACTTGAACTTGAGTTTTGTGCAGGGTCATCAGTGTGGATCTGTTTGACTTCTATATGCAGAAATTCAGTTCAACTGGCACCATTTGTTGAAGTTCTTTTTTTTTTTTTTTTTCCATCTTGTATTTCTGAATTTTCTCATCAGAAATCAGGTGTCCACATGTGTTTGGATTTATTTCTGGGTCTTTAATTTGATTCCAGTATTTTTCTTCAAATGCTAGGAACTTCTTTTATTGTTCAGGATTGCTTTAGCTATCCTGTTTTTGTTTTTCTGTTTGTTTTGTTTTTGTTGTTATTCATGTGAAGCTGCAAACTGTCCTTTCAAAGTCTTTAAAGAATTGTATTGGAATTCTGATGGGGATTGTGCTGAATCTTTAGATTGCTATTGGTAGGATAGCCTTTTTACTGTGTTAATCCTACTGATCCATGAGCATGGGAGATCTTTCCATCTCCTGATATCTTCTTCAACTTCTTTCTTCAAATATTTGAAGTTTTATCACAAAAGTATTTCACTTCCTTTCTTAGAGTTACTTGAACATATTTTTTATTATTTCAGGCTATTTTGAAGAGCACTGTTTCCCTTATTTCTTTCTCAGTATGTTTGTCATATTTTGTTGTTGTTGTTTTGTTTTTGTTGTTTGAGACAGGGTTTCCCTGTATTTCTTTGGAGCCTGTCCTGGAACTAGCTCTGTAGACCAGGCTGACCTCGAACTCACAGAGATCCACCTGCCTCTACCTCCTGAGTGCTGGGGTTAAGGGCTCGTGCCACTACTGCCCAGCTGTTTGTCATTTTTATATAAGAGGGCTACTGTTTGTTGTTGTTGTTACTTTTGTATCCAGCCACTTTGATGAAAGTATTTATCAGCTGTTGAATTTGTAGGGTCACTTATATATACTATCATATAATCTACAAATAAAAATACTTTCATTCCTTCCTTCCCAAATTATATCCCATTACAGTTGTTTTATTGCTCTAACTAGAACTTCAAGTATTATATTGCAAGAGGTCACACTTTGTCTTGTTCCAGATTTTAGTGGAATTACTTTGAGTTTCTCTCCATTTAATTTGTTGTTGGCTATATGCTTGCTGTAAATTTTTTTATTATGTTTATGTATGTTCTTTGTATCCCTCATCCCTCCAAGACATTTATGATTTGTGATTTTGTCAAAGGCCTTTTCAGCATCTAATGAGATGACACTGTTTGTTTTTTCAGTTTATTTTTATGGTAGATCAATTTTACTGATTTTTAAAATTGCTTTTATATTAAATGTAGCTCACTCGATCAATGTAGATAATCTTTTTCATGTGTTCTTGGAATCTGATTGCAAGTATTTTATTGTATATTTGTGCAAATGTTCATGAGGGAGATTGGTCTTTGTATTTACCACAACTATGGAAATCTGTGTTGAATTAGGTCAATGATTTCAAGGTCATCGAGCAGAAGAGCTACAAACTATTGAATACCTGAAATTGGAATCCCCAGTCTGTCTACCTGCTTGTAATCTTCAGATTGTTAAGGACCAGTCCAGAACCCCAAATTTCCACTGTTCCCTCATCTGCATGTATCTGATGCAGCAGCATCTGTTCTAAGTTATCTATAATCAGTTAACAAGAGGCTTAGTTTATGGGTAGCTGTGTAATTGTGGCATCATAAAATGAATTGGATAATGTTCCTTCTGTTTCTGTTTCATGGAATAATTGGAGAAGTGTTGGTTTAAACTCTTCTTTGAATGTCTGGTAAAATTCTGTGCTAAAACCATCTGACCCTCAGCTTTTTTTGGTAGGGAGACTTGTAATGACTTGTTTTATTTTACTAGGGGTTATATTTTAATTTAAATTGTTTATGTGGTGTTGATTGAACTTTGGTAAGTGGTACCTACCAAGAAAATTATCCATTTCTTTTATAACTTCCAGTTTGGTGGAATATAGGTTTTAAAGTATTTCCTTATGATCTACAGCTTTCCTTAATGTATGTTGTCATGTCCCCCTTTTCGTTTTTTATTTTATTAATTAGGATATTCTCTCTCGGTCTCTTAGTTTGGATAGGAGTTTGTCTGTCTTGTTATTTTCTCCAAGAACCAAATCTGTGTTTCATGGATTCTTTGTATTTTTCTTTGTTTTTATTTTGTTAGTATTAGCCCTCACTTTGATAATTTCTTGGTATGCTTACTTCTTTTTGTTCTAGAGCTTTCATGTGTGATGTTAACTGTAGCGTGTATGTTTCCGCCAGCCCGCCAGTCTGGGCCCTCAGCCGCGCCAGCCCCAAGAAACACTCTGAGACTCCGTATTTGATACAATCCTGTTGGCCAATTACCATTACTGTTTATGGGCTAGCTCTGTCTTAATTATTAACCCATTTCTACTTATCTAAGTATTTCCACGTGGTCGTCTTATCAGGGAGCCGCGGCAGGCATCCTGCTTCTTCCCTGGGCTACATCTCGACCCCCCTACTACTTCCTCTTTCCTCCTCCTGGTCTCCTAGCCCCGCCTATCTTGTTTCCTATTGGCCACAGGGCTTTATTAACCAGTATGAGAAACATATATACAGAGTAACATCTCCCATCAGTTAACTTGCTAGTATGAAAGCTCTTCATTTTTTTATCCTTTTTTTTTTTTTTTTTTTTAAATGGAAGCTCTCAGTGCTATGAAATTTCCTCATATCATCTCTTTTATTGTGTTCTTCAAGTTTGGGTATGTTGTGTATGCATTTTCATTGAATTCTAGAAAGTCTTTAATTTCCTTCTTTGTATCTGTCTTGACCAACTTTCTTCAGTAGAGTTGTTTGGTTTCCATGATTTTGTAAGGCTTCTTGTTTCTGGGTTTGTTTGTTTGTTTATTTGTTTTTGGATATCCAACTGTAATCCATGGTAGTCTGATAGGATGCAGGGAATTGTTTCAACTTTCTTGTATCTGTTGAGAAGTATATTGTGTCCAAGTATGTCATCAACTTTAGAAAAAATTCCATGTGGTGCTGAGAAGAAGTTGTATTCTTTTTGTTTGGGTGGAATGTTTTATAGTATCTGTTAAAATAATTTGGTTTATAAAGTCCATAGTATCATAGATACTTGTTTTTATTTTCTTGAATTTATTTAAGAGATTTCTTTTTAAGGGCCTCTGTCATGTCCATACAGTTTGTTTTAAGGTCTTTTTCTTGTATTTCAGCTATGTTAGAATATTTAGGGCCAGCTGTGATAGGATAGCTGGGCTCTTGTGGCAACATATTGCTTTGGCTCTTGTTGAATATGTTCTTATGCTAGGCATCTGGATTTGGAGTGATCATGGGTCTAGGTGCTTTTTTCTGACTTCATCTTTGTTGGGTGGGTGTTTTATTCCAGGGTTTCTGTTTGTTCTCTGGCATTTCAGAGTATATATTGGCTGAGTGTTGCCCCTTTTTCTGGCCTCCTTGGTTGGTGTGTTAGAGAGAGAATGCTTTCAGTTGTTGGAAACTAAGGGAAGGGGAGGCTAGGGAGAGATGCACTTAGGCATCCACAGGAGGCATGGAGAATGGGGAGGGGGAAACCTGAAGTCAGACATAGGGGAAAATGGTGAGAGATCAGAGAGAAGTAGGAGCAAGCCATAGCCACCTTTACCTCACTAACTTCCCAGCGGAAAACAGAGCAAGTTCCTATTTCCTCCCACCTACATTCCTTTACCCAGCCATCTCACTTTCGGTCTCCAGATCTTTGTGGTTAGCTAGTGGCAAGCTCCACCCTCTGACCTTCAGATACACCTTATTTGTACAAACAAGATATCACCACACGGGCCCACCTATATGCAAGACTAGAAAGAGCTCTTAAATTCTGAACCATCTCTCCTGCCCTGTGTTAATTATTTATGATCAACAGTAACATTGCTAACATTTTCATCTATCTGTAACTGTTTAAATGTGCAGTTCCTTTTAGTCAGATTTATTAAAGTTACAGATTAAATGATAGCACTTCATGGTTTCTGCAAGATGATTACAGAACTGAAATGAATGCATAACTCTTTCTCGGGACTTAAGTAAAAAAAAAAAAAAAACAAAAAACAAAAAACTTTGAGTTCTTCCTGTCTTTTTTGTTTGGTTGAATGATTTTTTTTTTCAGGGGTTCTTAATAATTCCTTCTTGCTGTCCTGGAACTTATTTCATATACTAGGCTAGCATTCAACTCAGAGTCAGATATACCTGCCTCTGCCTTCTGAGTCCTGGAATTAAAGGCATGAGCCAATACACCAGCTTGCTCATATTTCTTTGCAGTTAGTAATTGTTCATACAATTTCTCTGATATGTACTCAGTACTGTTGATCTGTTTGCTTGTGTTTCTATGTCTGTTAATAGACATTTCTCTTGCAAGGTGATATATCATTCCAAGTGTTCAGAAATGATAGAGGTAAACCTCCTATTCAGTTTCATTCTAAAGTGACTTTATGATTATATGGTAATGTCTGTGTCATAGAATAAGTGTGGGAAGCACCAGATCATATGACTACATTGTCAAAGAAGTATACATTTACAAAGTTGTCAGTATCACGCTTTTTATTATATACATGTATGACATATTTTAGGATGCAGTGACTTATAGTGATGTGCATATTGACTTCACTCGGGAAGAGTGGGCTTTGCTGGATCCTTCCCAAAAGAATCTCTACAAAGATGTGATGCTGGAGACCTATATGAACCTCACTGCTATAGGTAATGCTTTGGATTTTTCTTCATGTTTTAAAGTAAGGGGACAACTGTTTCTTGGTTATTGATGCTCTTCTGTAATTTTGATTCCGAATGAGGAAGAATGAAGTGGATAAATTAAGGATGGTTCTAAGGTTCACTGAAGATAGTAACTTGAATGTTTTACAATTTCCAATAATATACATTTCCTGGTACTGTATTTCAGGCTACAAATGGGAAAATCATAATATTGAAGAACATTGTCAAAGTTCTCGAAGACATGGAAGGTAATTTTCATGTGGATGCTGATACAAATGCACCTCTGAAGATATTTTAATGTATCTGGAAGTTTTCTTTAAAAGTAGCAGTGTAAATAAGCAGAGCTCAAAAGGCATTGATGATCATAAATTCTCACAAAACCATATACCTCAATGGCAGGTAAGTGAATTGTGTTTGCAAGTCATTCTTTTTAAGAAGGAAGACAAGGAATCAATGCCTTAACAGATATCAGCATTTGAATCATAGCCCCCTCAGAGCAATGCTATACAACTGCCAATCCATTCAGTTTCATGCCTCTCATTTTACAAAAGGTTTACATGTTGAATAGGTTATACGTATATGTCCAAAACCTTCTAGTAAGCAAATAGTCCATAGTAAAGCTAGTGTTGCTCATTTATTTGTTCTGTCTTTGCTAAGTTTAGTGAGATGGGAAGTTAGAGTCAAGAGTTAAGAGGGGTTGTTGTAGAGAAACTCTAATTCCTATGTCTATGAGGAACAGAAAATCAAACTGTGTGAATGCAATGTGGAAATCTTTTTTTGTTATTCTTCCTTTAATAGGTATGTCATATATCATTCTGGATACAAGCCATATAAGCATAGGGATATGGAAAGAAGCAATGTACCTCTCTTCATCTCAGAACAATTAGAAGATATATAGTAGCCCCCATGTTGAGTAGACTTGTTGAATGTGATGCGAGAGAACAAGTAATTGGTGCTCCAGCTTCTTTGGGAATACGTCACCAAGCGCACACTGCTGAAAACCCCTATGAGTACTGGGGATGTTTAAATACTTGTGTTTGTCTTGGTTCACTTTGCAAATGTAGCATAACTCACAGCATAGGGAAATTTATCAATGGAATAAGTTGGGGAAAGGTCTGAATTCTTCCAGTTCTTTTCAAATATGTGAGATTTCTCATAGAGAAATCAGATGCCACAAGTGTGAGCCACATAATAAAGGCTCCTACCATAACAGGTTTCTTCAAATATTCAAAACAATCCTTAATGAAGGAGAGCAACATGAATGTAAACAAAGTGATAAAAGCTTGAGATCTGATTACTCTTTATAATTAGACCAAAGTATAAAATTAATTCATACAGAGATAAAGATTCAACAGTGATATTAATGTGGTAAAGCTTTTTACATGTGTCAATTATCCTTGCAGGCATGAAGGAATTCAAACTGGAGGGAAACTTGAATATACTCAAGGTATGAAAGCCTTTGATTATCAGAGTCATCTTCAAAGCCCTGAAGGATTTCATACTGGAGAGAAACCCTATGAAGGTATTCAATATGGTGAAGCCTTTGCATGTCATAGTTGTCTCCGAATACATAAAGGAACATGTACTGGAGAGACACCCTATGAATGCAATCAATGCATTAAAGCTGTTGCATTCGACAGTCATCTTCAAATACATAAAAGAACACATATTAGAGAGAAACCTTTTGAATGTAATCAATGTGGTAAAGCTTTTGCATGTCATAGTCATATTCAAATGCATAAAAGGACACTTACTGAGGAAAAAACCTATGAATGTAATCAGTGTGGTAAAGCCTTGGCATCTCAAGGTAGTCTCTTAATACATAAAAGAACGCATACTGGAGAGAAACCCTATGAATGTAATCAATGTGGTAAAGCTTTTGCTCGTCAAAGTTGTCTCCAAATACATATAAGAACGCATACGGGGGAGAAACCCTATGAATGTAATCAATGTGGTAAAGCCTTTGCACATCAAAGTAATCTCCAAGTACATAAAAAAACACATACTAGAGATAAACCCTATGAATGTAATGAATGTGGTAAAGCCTTTGTATGTCAAAGCAGTCTCCGAATACATAAAAGAACACATACTGGAGAGAAACCCTATGAATGTAATGAGTGTGGTAAAGCCTTTGCATGTCAGAATTATCTTCAAATGCATAAAAGAACACATAATGGAGAGAAACCCTATGAATGTAATGAATGTGGTAAAGCCTTTGTGTGTCAAAGCGGTCTCCAAATACATAAACGAACACATACTGGAGAGAAACCCTATGAATGTAATCAATGTGGTAAAGGCTTTACATGTCACAGTCAACTTCAAAATCATAAAAGAACACACACTGGAGAGAAACCTTATGAATGTATTCAATGTGGTAAAGCTTTTGCATGTCACAGTCATCTTCAAATGCATAAAAGGACACATACTGGAGAGAAACCCTATGAATGTAATCAGTGTGGTAAAGCCTTTGCACAACACAATCATCTTCAAAGGCATAAAAGAATACATACTGGAGAGAAACCCTATGAATGTAACCAGTGTGGTAAAGCCTTTGCATCTCAAAGTAATCTCCAAATACATAAACGAACGCATACTGGAGAGAAACCCTATGAATGTAATCAATGTGGCAAAGCCTTTGCACATCAGAGTCATTATCGAAGTCATGAAAGAACACATACTGGAGAGAAACCCTATGAGTGTAATCAGTGTGGTAAAGCCTTTGCACATCAGTGTCATTATCGAAGGCATGAAAGAACACACACTGGAGAGAAACCCTATGAATGTAATCAATGTGGTAAAGCCTTTGCACGTCAGTGTAGTCTCCAAATACATAAAAGAACACATACTGGAGAGAAACCCTATGAATGTAATCAATGTGGCAAGGCGTTTGCGTGTCAAAGTAGTCTACAAATACATAAAAGAACTCACACGAGAGAGAAACCCTATGAATGTAATCAATGTGGTAAAGCCTTTTCACAACTCAGTAGTCTTAAAATACATAAAAGAATACATACTGGAGAGAAACCCTACATATGTAATCATTGTGATATACCCTTTGTATCAGAAACCTTCAAAAATATAAAAAAATCATACTGTAGTGAAACCATCTAATTGTAGTCACTGTAGCAATGTTTTGCAAGTCATGGTAGTCTTTATACAAGAATAAAACATTCTGTGTGTAATAGGTCTATTAAAGCCTCTGAATATAACATTAGATTTTTGAGTCCCTGAAAAATCTCATACCAAAGGGAGTCTGAATATAAATGACTTGGTGGGATCTTTAGCCAACATGTTTACTTTCAGTTATACAAGATTATTTATTCTGGAAAACAAAAACACAAACCTGACAATGCCAGCAGTCTGTTCAAGCATTATGATGTCCCTCTTTATTTTGTTTACTTGCAAATTCACATGGACAAAAGGCCTGTAAAATTAAATGATAAAGTAACCCTTTTGTGTCTCATAGTTTTTTGCAATTACATAAGAGAGTGAATCTAGTTATAAAACTTCATAGATGTATATTAGTGCCTTTTCTGTTGCTGTGATAAAACATCCTGTCTAAGTGAACTTACAAAAGGGTTTAATTTGGCCCTTAATTACAGAGGGATACCGGACCACCATGAAAGTGGCATGGGAACAAGTGTCAGACATGGCAGCTAAAGTAGGAAAGTAAGAGTTTACTCTCAGGCCAACTCTCAGAGACATATTTCTTGCAGCAGGTCTGCATTTCCTAAATCTTTCTAAGTGATACCACAGGTTGAGAATGATTGATTTCTCCAACTTCAAGCTTGCTTTCTGTTACATACCAATTCATGATGAAGAAAAACTCTGTAATTAAATGCCTCAACACCTGTGTACAGGAATTAGAAGAGAAAAGCATTCATGAGTGAAAATTAGTTTAAAGATTTGTTTTAAATGTGTGTGTCTTTGGGTAGGTTTGTGCTTTCTTGTTTCCAAGATTAGTCCCTTGGGGCTTCTTTTAACAGGAATAACTGAAGTTGTCAAAAACCTGACCATGGTCTTGGGAATGAACTTGTATTAAGGGCCTGATGGGAAATGTCCTTCTGTATATATGTCTGTCTCATTGGTTGATGAGTAAAACACTGATTGGCCAGGACTAGGAGACAAGGAGGATTCTGGGAAGTATAGGCAGAGAGGAGTCATCATGTGATCCCAGGAAGTGACATAGCTAGGCAGAATCAGAATATAAGCAGGGACAATCAGGAAATCGCTGTCTTCTCTGTGGAGATGTAGCAGGCAAAGGAGTTACAGGTCTGGCATTCCTGGTAAGCCAAGACCACATGGAAATACTTAGATTGATAGAAATGAGTTAATATTTAAGACAGAGCTAGCCCATAAGAAATGCTAGTCACCAGAGCTAGCCCATAAGAAATTCTAGTCACCAGCCAACAGTTTCATAATTATTATAGTGTCTGCATGTTCATTTGGGGCTGAAGCAGCAGCAGGGCCTGCCAGGCCAGGAAAACTCACCTTACAAGGGCTCAGCCATGTCTTTAGCCCTGTAAATATTTTTAAGCTTTTTATATCATCCTGATATCATGAAATAGGGAGGAACTCATACAAAAGTAAAACCCTATTCATGTAATCAGTTTGGTAAAGAATTTAGACATCACAATTGTCTTCAGTTTCAAGGGAAAAAAGGTATTTCATCTCTTTTTCATCATAGCCTAGAAGTAAGTAAATCATTAATCAAGTTCATTCAAGACTGATGTGATGTGTGATGATCACATTGTGTCTTCTATTTAACAACATTTGGGGTAGGTATTAAAGTGTGTTATATGTGTGACAAATACATTTAGTGAAGTTTATTTTGTTGTCCTATTTCTTCAATGGCTTTTGTTCATCTTCTATTGTGCTTTCACTTAGTGAGAGATATTTTTCTACCTCCATGTATAGAATATGGTGGCTATTTTCTGAATGGTCCACTTTTATTTAAATACCAGGCAGTGTGTGATCATACTTTTCAAGTAAGGGTGTCTGTGAAAGGGTGGTGGGATTTTGTTCCTGGTTTTATTTTTTCATGTGTTTTCACAAATTACCTTGAAATGTTTGCTATCGAGGCTGGCTTGGATGTCAGTAATTAGGGATACATATGAACTCATGATGTGTTATTCTCCTAAGTACAAGTCTAAGGGTAGATGGTGTACACACAACAATTTTCTGTTTTGTCAAAATATTTAACAATGTTAATGTTAAAATACTTATTAGAGAATATAAAAACACATTAAATGCCTCATATGTGTATCCAAAGAAACATTTTCATCTATCTGAAAGAGATGTAATGCGGTAGGATTAGGATGTGTATGTATTATTTGAAGTTCCATGTATCTTCATGGAACTTATCCATTTGGCACATCATTTTGAAGTATTGCCAGATAATGTAATGACCATAGGATTAATTTAAAAAAATTTTTTTTCTGTTTTGTGTGTGTGTGTGTGTGTAATCTGACTATGGGTTTTTAGGCCGTGACAAATATGTAGAGACCAGAAGAAAACTTTATGGGGTTTACTTTTGTCCATCTTCATATGATGATCAAGATGAGCTCACAGCCTTGCACAACAGAGACATTTCCAAAACAGTTTGTCATTGATGCACAGATAAGATCGGTTGAAACATTAAATCAGTAAAATACTGTTTTCTTTTCAGGTTGTAAACATGTTTTAATTGACAGTTAATGGGAAACAGGAGAAATTAAATAATAAATCCTATTAGCAAATGAAAATGATCCACTGCTATCTCTTTTGTTATTCTTTTGTTGTGTGTGAAATGTGTTGATTTGTTATGAGGGTCAAACACTGTTCATAACACTTTCTCAGGATCACATGTGAAAGCCAAAGAATAGTTTCTATGAGTAAAGGTGGTTGCTGCTAAGCCAGAGGTCCTGAATCCAATCTCTAGGAAACCTATATCATTCCTGCATGTTTTCTCTTATTTCTGTACTTGTGGCATATGCACCCTCACATACCAACACATACATAAATAACTTAAAAATCCAAATAAATGCCCTTGAGGTCACTTGCAGCTAAATGATTCCCCGGCTTTCATGTCTAGAAGTCACATAGGATAAGTTAAAAGAAAGCTATAAGTTGTCCTCTCAACGCCACATACACATCATGGCAAAGGTGTATACACACAAACATAGTTCAAACATTTTTAAATTGATAACATTAAGAAAGCAAAGAAGACAACTCAATTATTGAGAATACATAAAGTGATTTTCCAGTTTAAATTATTATTATAGAATTTTGAGAAGTATTAACTGTTCATCAAAACATTGATGGTTCCTTTTAAAATCTTATTTTATCATTAATTCTCTCATTCAAAAAATAGGGTCATTTTAAAAACAAGTCCCATCTGGTCTTAGAGTCACATGCCTATAATCCCAGCATTTGGGAGAGTGTGGGCAGCTATGGATATGTACAGATACTCCTATCTCCAAAATTTCAAAAATTCTAAAAAGAAAAAAAAAACAATGTTATATTATGGAATTTATCCTAATATAATCAATCTGATTTCAACCAAGCCTTTTGTTATCTTTACTCACATTAAGAGAACCGTGTTAAACAAAATATGAGTGGTATCCACTAGTTGTGGATAGTCTATTCACAGAGGTACAGTAGGCCTTTGAGTCTTTTGACAAACATCTAGTGGGGGTTTTCATCGCCGTCAAGGGGTAAGAGACAGAAGGAGTAATGGGGCATTTTAATCTTTGGCATAAGAACGACATATTTGGAAGCTGGGTGGTTTGCTCAATAGTACTGCTCCTCTTAGGTACCCAAGTTTGGTTCCTAGCACCTACATCAGATGGCTCAGACTACTTGTATTTCCAGGTCCAGGACAATGGACACATTCTTCTGACATCCCAGGACACCAGATATACAGATGGTGAAAATACAGATTTGTATGTGAGTCCTTATTAAAAAAAAAAAAAAAAAGTTCATGTGTATCTTATTTAAAAAAAAAGAATGAAATTTAACTTAGGTATTTAAATTTTGCCAGTTTATATATCAATTGCATGCCAGGTGCCAGTGAAGATTGCAAGAGAGTATTTGATCCCCTATGCCTATAGTTACAAACAGTTTTGAGCTGTCTGTTGGGTGCCAGGAATCAAAGTCAGGCCCATGTGTATGAGCAGACAGTGCGTGTAGGCGTTGATTCATCTGTTCAGCCGCATGAACCTTACATTACGGCAAGAAGGCATGAATGGGTGATCCTGTGTTCATCTTTACCTCATCCCTGATGTTCCCAAAGAAATACAAGGTTGGTAGCACCATTAACCAACTTAGATGTCTTGTTTAAATAAGTTTCCAAGCCCAAATCCCCACAAACTGAGGTAAGAGTGCAAAAAAAAAAAAAAAAAAAAAAACCATGATCAGGAGTGAAACTGACAAGTCTTTAAAAAGTGGCTGCCTGGCCCATCGGTGGTGGCAAACACTTCTAATGCCAACACTTGGGAGGCAGAGGCAGTCAAGGCCAGCCTGGTCTACAGAGCAAGTGCCAGGACAGGCTCCAAACATGCAGAGAAATTCTGTCTCAAAAAAAGTGGATTAACCAAAAAGTGCTTAACCAAAGCCACAAAACTAAGATCATCTTAAATGTGGTACATAGGCAGCAATGGGAACCCACAAGGACACATGTCAGGTGTACCCCCACTGTAGTTCATGCGTCATGTAAGGAGAGAAAAGGAACTTGCAGGCATAAAGACTGACTTTTCCGAAGGGAATCATAGTCTGCTTTCCTGATGCCTGCAAAACCTTCACGCAGAAGCCCTGAATTGTGGTGATTCCAGATGACATCTAGGTTGTCGGGAGATCCTGAGACTTCAACAGCAGCCACTCTAAGGGTGGCGCATTTACAAAAGAACTTTGGAGTGTGGAAGAGTTGATACATATAAAGTCGAAAGATCAAATGCTCAGAGAGCAATGCTTAGGGTGTACCTGAGGACAAGTTGGCTCCTCTTGTGCAGGGTCTGTATCCACTCAGCAGTTGTGGGTAAGCAACCTCAAGTGTTCCACTCTTTTTTTTTTTTTTTTTTGGCAATTACACAAACCCGTCAGTGATACCACCCTGAAGCCTCCACCCAATTTGTGTTCCCACTTGGACCTAAATCACTATAGTCCCACACTGATATCACTGTAATCTGCCTGCAAGGCAGGAATAAACATATTCAAAAGATACATTTACATCTCTTTAGTTGGCTAACAACTAGCAAAACAATGGAGCCCATGAAATTCCAATTTCCCTGGGAATCTCACTGTGGAAGATGAGTCCTCAGGATGACAATGTTGTAATGAGTATGTTTTCCTGCAGGCTGCCTGGTCCTGTTGCTGTGCCAGCCCCAAATAACACACTGAGACTCTGTAGTTGATACAATGCTTTTGGCCAGTTACTAGTTTCTTATCGGCTAGCTCTGTCTTAATGATTAACCCATTTCTATTAATTTAAGTATTTCCACGTGGTCTCATCTTACTGGGGAGCAAAGGCCTGGTGGGCTGCTCTCTCCAGGCTCTCCATGTTGACTCCTCCTAACTACTTCCCCTTTCCTCCTTGTCTCCTAGCCCCGCCTATCTTGCTTTCCCATTGGCCAACAGTGCTTTATTCATTAACCAATATGAGAAACATATTTACAGAATAACATCTCCCATCAGAATGTCATTGCTAAAGAAACATTTTTTCCTTATCCGACTAAGTTGCAGGAGAGACAAGAGTTTAAAATGGGGGAAGGTTTTAGAGATGGGAAAAATTCATCATTATATTGTGTGTTACATGACATAGGTGTGGGTTCACACAGGTCCATCTAAAGAAAACTGAGATACTTTAAGAATGAATTTAGCTATTGCGGCTGCAGGGGACATCAGCTTCCAGGAACTGCTGTACATTCCCTATGTCCAGGGCATTTTTACTTTTCTCTATATTTACACTTTAGCCAGTTGATTCCCATATCTTAGAACAACTTGGATGAGGCTTCCGAAAAGACAATGCCATGTGCTGAGACTCAACTCATAGGTACCATAGTTTTACATGTTTCTTTTTCTTTTCTTTCTCCACCCGCTCCCCCACCCCCACCCTTTGGTTTTTCGAGACAGGGTTTCTCTGTGGTTTTGGAGCCCGTCCTCGAGCTCGCTCTGTAGACCAGGCTGGCCTCAAACTCACAGAGATCCTCCTGCCTCTGCCTCCCGAGTGCTGGGATTAAAGGTTTGCACCTCCAATGCCCGGTTCTTTTATTTTCTTTATAATGCCACATTAACTCATCATTTTAATTTTTAATTTTTATTGTTTTTAATTGTAAACATATATGTGTGTGTGTCTTCACTTACATAAGTGCAGCTGCTCAGAGAGGCCAGAGGCATTGGATTTATTGGGGTAGGCAGGCAAAATAAAGAGGAAAAAAGAAGGAAAGAAGAAAGGAAGGTACCATGGGAAAATAAGGATCAGGGAAAACAGGCTGAATCAATGTTCATTCAGAGAGAAATAGCTTACAACAGAGACAGATGAACACCAGCAGGTTCCAGTCCCAAGGACGCCTGCAGATGTTGTCTGTCTCTGTCCAGGAAGCAAGAGAGAGTTCTGAGGTTCCCAACCCCAGACCTAGTTCTTCCAAATCAAGTCACGTCCACCCCTGTCCCCACTCCCAATGGGCGTGGTCAGTGTGGCAGGTGCAGGAGGGGTGAATATCTCCATACAGGAAGGAAGGAAGGAAGGAAGGAAGGAAGGAAGGAAGGAAGGAAGGAAGGAAGGGTGGGTTTTTAAAATACATACTGTTAACTTGGGATAAAGCAAACAAACAAACAAAAAACAAGGGACAGCAGTCCTAGGGATCTGATTTTACGAGGCCGGGGGAAGCCCTGGTTCCATCCTCTCAGCAGCATAAACTGGGTGTTCTGCACCATTCCTGAATCCCAGCACCCATCAGCTGGAAAGAGGGCTCAGCACCACTCCCACCCCTGTGGGTTGGCAATTTTCATGATTTTTTCCAGCAGCATGCTGACTAATGAAAGGCTCCTGCAAATTTTGTTTAAATGTGATTCTCTGCTCATTAGATGTTCCCTATATCTGTCTTTCCATGATGACTGAACTTAGAAATTCATACACCTGTACCTAGACAGACAGACAGACAGACAGACAGACTGAAAGGAGTTGGAGTTCCTCTTTCAGAATTGATAACCTTCAATAACACTGAGTTTTCTAGCATACTCTGGCAAATTGTGGTTGAATCTGACTCCTCATTAAACAAGGAGCCTTCAGGGTCCTGTCTCTGCCTTTCATGATCACTTAACAACTCTTAGAACTCGGTGAATTGCAGAAAACGTACATCTTCATGTGTAAATAACAGGCCACTGCCCTCTGATTTGTTTGATTTTTTTTTTTTTTTTTTTTTTTTTTTTAGTGTTAAAGAAAAGGTATATGCATTTATTTGATGTATATGAATACTATACCTGCATGTTAGCCCTTTCACCAGAAGGGGGCAGGGCATCCACCATATGGTTTATGGAAATTACGTAATGAAGAACAGCCAGTGCTCTGAACAGCTGAGTCATCTCTCCAGGTCTGATTCTTTAATTTTGTTTTTTGTTTTGTTTTGTTTGTTTTTCATTGGTGGGAAAGCGGGCACCTGTATTTTTGCGTATGATACTATAGGCATGGGGTGGGGGTAGGGAGCAGGTGGTGTCCAAACCCTCTGTGCATGTGGATCCAGCAAGGCAGTTCCATGCCTTTCGAGTCCCTTTTATTTATTAAACAAAGAAAAGGAAAAAAAAAAAAGAGAGAGAAACTCACTTTGCAGCCAGCTTCTGGGCTTCTTCTCATGCTGCTCCAAGTCCCAACAATCACCAGAAATTGCTTTGTTCTGTATGCTGCAGTGCACCCCAGTGTACATGCACACACTGCTAAGATCAGAACCCTAGACTCAGCTTTCCAAGCCAACACCTGAAGCTTCATCTCTTTCCCAACCGAGGTTCCCTTTACATTATTCATTTCTTTATTAATGCCAGGTTAATTTTTAATTTTAATTATTTTTAATTGTGTAGGGAGGCCAGAGGTTTTGGATTCTCTGAAGCAGGCAGACACAATGAAGAAGGGAGAGAGAGAGAGAGAGAGAGAGAGAGAGAGAGAGAGAGAGAGAGAGAGAGAGAGAGAGAGAGAGAGAGGAGGAGGAGGACTTGAAAAAGAAGAAGAAAGAGAAATGTATGGGTTAACATTTCATTTTTCTGAATCTCAGGGCTATGCATAGAGACCCTGTCTTGAGTAAATAAATGAAAAGATAGTAACAAAATAAACAGACAACAAACAAACATACAACAAATAATCAAATTATTGTTTGGTTGAGACAAAGTTTCTCTATGTAGTGCTGCAGTCCTGACTATCTTTTATATCAAATAGTTGCAGCAGCACAGTTTTTTTTCATGTCCCACCACCCACATGGCAGTCAATAAGCATATGACAGCCATCCATAACTCTAATTCCAGCAGATCCAGCCCCTTCTTCTGGCTTCCAAAGGCATCAGACACTCACAGGGTTCACAGAGAGGTGGGCAGGCAAAACATTCACACAAAATAAATGGTAAAATCAGGTCATCCGGCAGGTTGACCAGTAACTTTGCCCTCTGAGCCACCTTACCTGCCTCTGAAAATTTATATTGAGTTATTAACAGCAGAATACCTATTTATCTTAACTTCTATATTGTCCTTGAAGATACCTATGGTGAGGGTATTTCATGATTGCCATATACTCACTGAGAGACCCGCACAGTCCTTCCATGAGCCTTCAGTTGACCATGACGCTCTGGGTAGAACCAGATGCTGCTGAACATGGCTGCCAAATGTTACTGACTGGCGACACACTTTGATGACATCTGTTGATAACTTCGATCTTAAGAGCAAAGCAGGTTTCACTGTGATTGCTTAGTCCCATCCCATAAATAGAGAAGGGAGTGGTTTTCCTGAGTTTAATGATAGTCCTTTAAAAATATCTCCTGGGCTATGGGCAGTGTCCATACCATAATCCAAGCACTGAGGAGGCTGAGGCAAGTGGATCTCTTATTTACAGGACAGCCTGGTGTACTTAGTGAGTTCTAGGAATGCCCGGTCTACATAGAAAGACTATCAAAAAAAGTCATCTGGTCTGTACGTGGTGATGCAGGCTTTTAATACTGACATTAGGGAGACAGGCAGCTGTGCATGAGTTCAAGACCAGATTGTTATACATAGTAAGTTCCTGGACAGCCAGGAATGCATACTTAAAGTGTATCTTTAAAAAACAAGCAAATTAACAAAGCACAAAGGGCCATTGAGGGCAGAGCCTAGCAACTTCACTGTGTCCCTAGACCCCATATGTTAGAAGAGAAAAGACACCTGTGTTTGCCTTTTGACCTTCACATAACATACCTAGGAGCACCTCTGGACTCATAAAAAATTAACTAAGTAATCAAGGGATCCCGGAATAGAAATGTGCTCTCAGTAGCCCTCAATCATGTGTAAAGAAGGTTCCTATTCAGGATTGGGTGTGGTGGCACTTGACTTTGGTCCCAGGAATTAGGAGGCAAAGGCAGGAAGAACTCTGAGTTCAAAGACAGCCTGGTCTACAGTGCTAGTTTGAGGACAGCTATACAAACAAACTGGATCTCAACAAATGAAATAAAACAAAGAGAAGGTCCCAATTTAAAGGAAGCAATTTAAAGATGGTATTTTGGCTACCTCTTTTGGCCACAGAGGGCTGGATATGCTGTCTACCTTCTGTCATTTTTGTAAGGTGTCGTTGGTCAATTAAATAAAAGACAACTTTAGAATGGTTCACAGGTGTACTCCAATCAGCGACATCGAAAAACTCTCTCCACTTGCCTCCCTCGTATTATTTAGAGCAAGTGTCCTGCCAGAGTTATGAGGGAGGCCAGGGTTATAGGAATGTTCCTTTGTTTGTTTGTATGTTTGTTTTTTAAATAGACGGTGTAACCCTGGAAGTTATTTTGTTATGGCAAGTGGAGGCAAAGAGGTTGCAGAAGACAGAAGTGTAGAGGAAGAGTTTGTCATGAGTGTTTTCTTGGCATGATAAGGTTTGAGCTTACACTCTGTACCCAGAAGGGACTCAACACTATAATATCTTCAATGACATGTTCATCTTAGTTTCTAATTACTGGAGATTGTATTTTGGACCAGAAGTTTTCTTTCAAGCCTTCATAAATAAGATGTTCTACTCTCTGATATCCGTCTGCCTCTCTTCTCCTCCTTGAGTTCTCCAACTAATAATAGACATCACATGACAGGCAGTTTCTTCTTTGTGTCCTACAATCAGAAACAATTAAGTCCTATCAGCTCGTTATAAAATATGCCATTCATTTATGGGATTCAGGATAATGGCTGAATTTCGACCATGACATCTGACATGGCTTATAAAGCAAGAACTTTTATCTGGGTATTTGCAGAACAGTGTCCCATTGGACTGGACGGAGGACACTGGCCTGAGTTGTCCATTGATGTTCAGTGACCTGGGTTAGGGAACATTATCGTTGGTCTGAAAGACCTTTAGACTTTTGTCAGGTCGAGGGGTAAGCATGAATCTCGCTGGAGAATAAGTGTGTCTTTCCTTTATGACTGAGGTTGGGTTTCTTTTTGAGAGAGGAAATGTGTTTGTGGTGAGGGTGACTCAGGTTACCCCACTCTCAGGTTTGGAGAGATCCAAGGCAGCTGTGGGAGAAGACACTGCTTAGGTGCACTGAATTCTTACTTCCACAAGGTGGCACCCCATGCCTGCTATGCACATCTTCATTTCCTCAGGACAAGCACACGAAGACCTTTGTCCAGAAGAGGTGGCAGCACACCACCCTTCTGTTTCCCTACTTGTTGGGTGGGACCAGAGCTGTGGTCAGAATGGAGGGAAGTGATACTTAAAGTCCTGTCATTAGTGTGAATTAGAAGTTGCCGTGGGGCTCTACTCCATCACACTACGATATATTAAAGACTTTTGTTGACACTAATATAAAGGCATAAGAATAAGTAAGACAGAGGTAAACAATTTTTATACGTGGGTAGTATGGTAATATTTTTGAAAACCCCAAGGGCATCAATGAAAAAGCCATTACCAACATTAAGGAAAATTTTCAAATGAATTGGCCATTGATTATTATAAGTGAATTGTAGAAAAACAATAAATAAAAGCAAAAGCATATGCTAATGAACACTGAACAAAAGGATGGCACATATTTTTATTTGAAAAATGTATTTTTGTTATTACTCAGTGTCTGTGTGTGGTACTACATTTTTACAGATGTAGAAGCATGTGTGCCTCTATGACCATTCTGGGAACTTGAGCCGGGCCTGCTCCTGAGTCAGTGCAGCCAGATTTTCCTTAGTTCTCCAGGTTTTCTCTGCTGTGAAATCCCCTGCTGTAATGGAAATCCAAGAAAAAATACAATCCAAAACAAACAAACAAAAAAGCCAAGCAGGTTCTTTTGTAGAAAATACTTTATCAGGAGTCTTGCGTTCCTTGCTCTTCCTCAAAGGGCTGAAGGCTTTTAGGAGGATCTAATAATCCTGTGTGTAATGAAAGCCTGTATGGCCCAACTAAAAGAGTCTGGGACATTATACCTGATTTTAAATCTGTATCTTCAAAAATGAGAAACTTCCTCTTTGTCCTCTGAAGCATCATGAAGCAAAAATAATTTTTAAAATGAAGTTACTTTTTCATCCTCAGAGCCTTTCATTTCTATTATTTTTGCTTTTTATTTTTGTTTTTTGTCTTCCTGTCTGTTCTGAGTAGACTGACTTGATTTACTGAGAAATTTGAATTACAATTTAATCAACTTTATGTTGTGAGTCTGAGCAATCTATCAAATTCTATATGGCATAGTCATCAATATGAAACTCACTTAGCCCTCATAGGCAATAGCATATCTTTAAATTTTACCTACACGTACCTATATCTTTAAATTTAGAAATTGTGGGCAGATTTTTTTGAAAGAAAGTAAAAATTTTTCCTAATGCTTTAGCAATAACTTACAGGAACTAGAATGTAGAAGCAAACAAAGCATCTAAAGGAGAAAGAAAAAAAAAAAACGTGACAGAAGTTTGCTGAGGCTGTGGTGAACCAGCTCAGTACCACAGGCAGAGAAATAGCAAAGTGTCTGTCTTTCCTTGTCCAATTTGCTAGCAGGCTACAGCAACAGGCTTTCAGCCAAAACTAGTAGATAGTACCCAAAACACTTCTGCAAGGAACCCACACATAATCCCAGCACTCAGAGAATGTGGTAACTGAACATAATGGAATTTTATTCAGCCACAACCTGAAATGAAATTTGCTGAGCAGTGCATGGAAAGTGAAAATATTTGAGTTGTTCCTGGCTCATAAAGACAAAGTCAACACCTTCTGACTCATATAGATAGCTGTTACTTTGTGTCTGTGTGTGTGTGTGTGTGTGTGTGTGTGTGTGTGTGTGTGTGCGCGTGTGTGTGCAGTCACTTTAGCTTCAAAAATGCCTTAGTCCCCCATAACGGGACAAGAATAATCAATCCTGATCTGTCCAAGTGAAGTCAGTTCCATGTGGAATTACTTTACTTTCTGAGCAGCATTTGACCCCACAGAATGACATGGCTCCAATGGGCAGCAAATATTTGCTGAATTAGAGGAGAAAGGAGATTTCCCGTACAGCTGTGCTGAATGCTCTGGAACATAACTTAAAAGTATTTTCATAAAAAAAAAAACAACAAAAAAAAAAAAACCAAAAAAAAAAAAAAAAAACCCAAAAAAACAGGAAAGGAGAGAGATTTGTAGGGAAGGGCAGTGCTTTTTGATGGGGGATGTCCTTCTGTATGCTGTGAATATATATTTCTCTTATTGGTTGGTGAATAAAGTTGTTTTGGCCAATGGACAGGCGGACAGGCAGGATTTAGCCAGGCAGAAAATTCAAACAGGGGGAAAAAAGGTAGTAGATGGAGTCAGGGAGAAGCCATGTAGCTGCCAAGAAAGCAAAAGGCTTGGGCATCATCTGTAAGCCAAGACTATGTAGAGATACACAGATCAATAGAAATGAGTTAATAATTGAGAGAGAGAGAGAGAGAAAGAGAGAGAGAGAGAACTAACCAATAAAAAGCCTGATCCATTGATCAAATAGTTTATAATTAATATAAGCCTCTGTATGTTTATTTGGGACTAAACAACTATGGGACCAGGATGAAAACTTCCTTCTACAAATGGTGTGTGTTTAAAAATATATATAGGCTTGGGAGAGAAGAAGTATAAAGTCCTTTAAAAAAGAAATAGAGTAGCTGGGTGGGAGGCGCGCACCTTTAATCCCAGCACTCAGGAGGCAGAGGCAGAGGAATCTCGATGATTTCAGTGCCAGCCTGGTCTACAGAGTGAGTTCCAAGACAGTAAAGAATACACAGACAGAAAAACCCTGTCTCAAAACAAACAAACAAAAATAAATAAATAAATAAATAAATAAAAGAAATAAGAGTAATAAAAAAAGCCACGTAAAGAAGGAAAATATACAGAAAGTCTGGATATTGTATATTATTTTGTTGTCTTTGAATTGTTTGACTGCTGAGAAGGAACAGCAGCTGCTAAAAGGTATTTGATTATAAATGATGCTGGATTAATCCAACCTACATATTTCGAAAATGCCTTGAATTTAACTTTGGAAAACAGGTTCTGCTTGTTTCCACAGAAGATGAAAAGCTATGGATTCCTTCCAGACTAATACAGTTTGGTCAAGCAAGACCCCTGAAGCAATGGCCGAGGTGATCCAACATCTGAGACAATGCAGCATCAGACCACTACAGCCAGGATTTGGCCAGGGTTTTATGTTTTTTCAGGATCCCTATGGGATTAACAGCACCCCCCAAACAGCAGGAAATAGTTTGGAGAGAACAATGCCCAGATTTCCAAATATTGTTTATATATGTTTGTTTTTATTTAAAGGGGGTTGGTTAGAAATAGTTCATAGACACAGTCAATCTCTTTATAAAGAAAAGAAGGGATGGATATGATATAGAAATGAATACTTTGCATTTGTATGGATTTTGGTTTATTGGTACAAATTCAAGGTCAGTTTGTTATAGGTATATTTCTACTCTTGTTTAGGTATGGTGTTCATACACCTCATTAAAAATGTACAGCGTATGGTCATCTATAATACTCAGAACTTACAGTTGTTAGTTTTTTAGATACACAGAGATATATTTTAGATAGATAAGTAGCCTTCAAAACCTTCCAAAGACCTACAGAATATGGCATTTAAAGTGGTTTGCTAATTTAGAGCTTTTCGTGACAATGAGACTCATCTGGCAGCACCAATTACATCAGAGAAGATGGGCATCGAAGAAACTCATTATGGAGTTTGCCTTCAACATGGCAGGGATAGCTATTTGGACAAGGAGTTGTTCTTGCTTGGACTGCTTGACAGCATGCTGTCCAAACTGCACAAGTAGGTTACAAAGAAAAATTACTGCTGAACTTGCCAAGGGACAGAATGGTCCTTTAAGGTTCCTGCTTCATCAAGAAGTCTGCCAGACATTCTGAGGCCTATGGTCTAAAAAATGGATGCCCCAACATTACACAGAAATTTAGGGTTACTGTCCAGGCAGCAAGATGTCTCGGTCAGTTCTAGAGGTTACATATTATCCTTTTGGGGTCTTTGATGGAATTGAAATCAGATAGTTATGGTTAGGGTTTTTCTTAGTTATGATAAAAGATAAGTTACACATAAAACTTTAGACTCACAAAGATAGAATAAATGATAGATTATTTTCTTTAAAGTTTGCTGAATATTAGTGGAATATTAGTTACACATAATTTGACTACATTAAAGTTAAAACCTTTTTATTTAGACAGAAAAGATGATGGAGGATGTTCTTTTGTATGTTGTGAATATATGTTTCTCTTATTGGTTGATAAATAAAACTGTTTTGGCCAATGGACAGACAGGATTTATCTAGGCAGGAAATCCAATCTAGGGATAGAAAAAGGTAGCAGGTGGAGTTGGGGAGATGCCATGGAGCTGCTGGTAAGCCAAGACGATGTGGAGATACACAGATTAATAGAAATGGACTAATAATTATGAGAGAGCTAGCCGATAAGAAGCCCGATCCATTTATCAAACCATTTATAATTGATATAAGCCTCTGAGTGTTTATTATTTGGAGCTACATGACTGTGGGACCAGGTGGGATAAAAACTTCCATCTATAGCCTTTAATGAACATCAATAGATTGGCTGCTGTCCAGGCCTGCTCTCCTGTGTGGGTGGGCCAGTCATTTCTTTGGAATTTCAGGTGTGGTGGCATCTAACAAATAAAACTTGCCTGAAGATCAGAGCTCAAAGGTAGCCACATCCATAAGGCCAGGCAGTAGTGGTACACACCTTTAATCCCAACACTCAGGAGACAGAGGCAGACAGAGCTCTGTTAGTTCAAAACTGCCCTGAGCTACAAAGATATTGACCCAGTCTAAAAGAGAAACAGAGGTTACACAAAAGTGATCTAAGCACTCGAGATCCCAATCCTTTAATCCCAGCAGTAGAGAGAAATCTAAGGCGGTGGACACAGAAACTCAGTCTGAGGGGCATTGCAGTTGGGAGCAGTCTGAGGTTTGGTGGATGCCTTCTGAGGACAGGATCACCCTTTTTCTCTGAGCCTGGTAGATAAGAACTCTCTGGTGGTTGGCTGCTTTGCTTCTCTGATCCTCCCCCTTCCACCTCCTGATATCCGTCTCTGGGTCTTTATTATTAAGACCAATTAGAATTCATGCTACAGTTGTCATGTGTCAAGGACTGAGGAGAATAACCTATGTAGGACTCAGGTACCTCTGCTTTTGTCTCCTTGGTGCACCTTGACTCTCTGGTGTTTTCCAAACTCTCCTGATCTCCCTTCTTCTTTGTGTCCATCCTCATATCTTTCTGTCTCTCTAATGAAAAGAAAGACTCCTCTTAGCGGGGTATCTGGTTTCAGTTGTCCTTGTTATTCCTTAAGAAGTTCAAAGTCTGGCTGACTTTCTCTTTTTAGCTCTGAGAGAGTTGGCTCTTTGCCCAGTTGCTGTAAGCAAATATCCCAGTAAGTATATGTAAGAGTGAGCTAATATAAATAAGACTGGTAACTCCTGAGTTTCTGTCTTCCTATCTCACTGTGTGACTTCATTCATTTCTTCATTCCCCTGTTAAAAGGATACCCTGAGGAATTTACCAGAGCTGAATCCATGCCCTGTAACCCCCAAAACAATGTGCTAAATAGAATTCTTTTCTGTATGAAGTACCTACCTGTGAGCATTTTGTTATAACAACAGACAACAGACTAATGGGTGTCTTCCTACCGAATTTTGCTGACACCTAGAATAAGTAGCCTCTTGGTAAGTTTTTCTGGCATCTGAGAACATATCTCTTGGTAAAACATATTAGCCACCTTTTCAAAACCATTACGGTGTTCTATGGCAGACTTTGCCTGGGGTGACACAACACAAACACATCTATTCACCCCAGAAAATGGAATGAATTACAGACCAAAGTAAAGACTACAGTAATGTACATTTTGATAAACCAACACTTTTTATTGGGGTCACTAACAGGAATATGGGTGAAGAGTTACTTACAAGAATCAGGGTGACTCAAAAGCAGCTGCATGACTCACAGACACTGCAACCCTGGAGCTTTCTGCACGGTTTGAGGAAACTAGTCAGAAGATCTCTTTTCTCTGTAGTAAGATGGTCAGAATTTCCTCTGCCAGAAGTTGTTTACTCCTGTCTTAGACTGCTGGGGATGGACCCTTAAGAATTCTCGAAGTTTCTGTTTTCCTTAACATGTGGTCTTTTTAATGTAGGGAATGGTCAAGAAACAGAGTGAAGGAATTCTCTATTTTAGTTTATGGTATTATATATTACGATATATAGCTGCTTCCTGCATGTTGAAAACATTTGGGAGAGGCAGAAGACTCATGAAACTCAAAAAAAAAAAAAAAAAAAAAAAACCATAATATTCAGAGTCCCATGAGATTGGTGGTTCTTCCCCGAGGAAGCATAGACAGTACACACGTTTTCTGGGAGAAAGAGGACTCTTCAGTGGAATTGCTCGTAAGTTGTTCAGGAAATTCCAATGACACAACTTTAATTGCCTATGATTATGTGGGATTTTCAGTAAAATGGTTTCTTGAGCCACTAAAATTTCTCAAAGTAGCCCTTCAACCATGTTCCCATAAGAAATCACTGGTTTACAAGTTACACATAAGCAGTCATTTCCTTGGTATGTTTTCATTGACTTATTTGGATAAAACAGACACTTTACCACCTTTTCTGAGGGAATGTTCTACAACAAGAGTGTTCAGTTCATGTTTGCTTAGCTGTATGTACTTGATCTCAATATCATGGCGGCAGGAGTATGTGACAGAGGAGGTTCTTCCCCTCATGGTAGACAGCAAGCAGAGAGAAGAGAAAAGGACAGGCCTTCAAAAGCATGCCTCCAGTGACCTGCTTTCACTAAGTAAGACCCATCTCCCAAACCGTCATCTACCACCTCCCAAAATGTCATCAACACCCATCACCAAGAATTCAACACAATGAGCATTCTGGGGACATCTCATATTCAAGCAATAACACAGAGATATGAAGGATATCATATTCTCTTTAGCAGTTTATTCTCTTTATTAGTTAAGAATTCTTTATATTTATTGTCTATTGTTCAAGTTACTAATGTGGTTTCTTTCTCAGCTCAGTGACAAAATATGTGGATGCTAAGATGATGAATGCTGGCTTGTGTCAGGTATCAAGATTCCAACTTGACATTCAGAATGGATATTAGATTGTTTGCACATCATAATTGAATTTTTTTTCATTATAACTGTCTATGAAAATATCTGCTTTCAGAGATTTTCTAGCCTTTAATTCCAATTAGTAAACATTACATTATAGTAAGTGCTTATAAAAAATATATAATGGTGAAAATGTCGAATAGCATCTATTCTAATTGTCATGAAGACCTTAATAAGAAAAGTACAAAAACTACTTTTAGGAAACAATCTGTTTTGTGTTGGTTTGGCTCTTTGTTATCGAATAGCAGTTCACAGGAGTAAATACCCACTGTTGTGAGTTTTGGAAGATTATTTTTTGGTATACCAGAGATAGAGAGATAGAACAAGGGAAGAAAAAAATCACAGAAGTCCAAGTGGTAACATTTCTTTTTATCATCTCTTTCAGTGAAAGAGAAAAATTTAAACCAAGAACCGGATTATTTAGATTCCTGGGAATCCAGGGTTCCAGTAGGGTACAAGGTATATAAGTGGAAAGATTGTTGGTCAGAGACTTCCCTATACGGGACAGGGTGAAGGGGGTCATAATGTAGTAACAACCACTGTTCGGCTAATGCTATAAGGAACAACAGTAATAAGATGGCTTTGAGGAGTGTTCTAAATCCAGGTGTTGGACCAAGCCTTTCCATCAGCTCCCATATTCAGCCACTCGATAAGAAATAGCATAGCCTGGGCAGGTAGTTCCAGTTCTCAGCAGCCCCACTCAAGGGAGTGGCAGATGCCTTGGCCCTGAAGAGGGTACCTGGACAGTTCCTATAGCATCCTTTATGATTAGAAAAGGGGATCTGGATTTCTTGCCAGTTTTATTTACTCTGAATAATAAGGAATGAAAACTAAAAATTATAAAACTGCAGTTTTGTAAGACTGTAGAAACCACACAGGGACACATCTCCCTGAAGGAGGAAGTCACATGCCCACTGAAAGCATGGTGTCTATTGCTCCACCAGACCATTAGGTTGGCTTTTCATTCTGTTCCCAAAATGTGAACAGAAGGATCAGAGAGGAACCGAGACATCTACCAAACCATGTTTTCTAGCTCGCCTATTCCCTCTTATTTCCCATCTATTTAGTCACTCAAGATTGATGGTGTTTGAAAAGACTCAGATAAAAATGTTTCAATATTTTCAAATTAATAAATTAGATGGCATTCTCATTATACAGTAGTGATGGGAGATGTTCTTCTGTATATATGTTTTTCTTATTGATTGATGAATAAAACACTGTTTTGCCAGTAGAGGCAGGAAGATAGGCAGGGCTAGGAGACGAGGAAAATGCTGGGAAAGGGAAGGCAGAGAGAGGCAATACAAGAAGACACCATGTAGCTGCCAAAGGAGTAACAGGTCTGAGCATTCTCCGGTAAGCCAAGACCACGTGGAAATACATAGATTGATAGAAATGGGTTAATAGTTAAGACAGAGCTAGCCGGTAAGAAGCCCTAGCCATTGGCCAACAATTTTATAATTAATAAAGTCTCCATGTATTTACTTGGGGCTGAAGCAGGGGGCAGGACTGGGTGGGAAAGAAACTTCAGTTATGCAATAGTACTTCTAATAAAATTATATTATGATTCATTCTAATTGTATAGGAATAGGGCTTTCAGCTTGTGCTACAGTGGCAGTGGCCTGTCCTGAGTTCTAAATCCTATGCAGCCCTTAGGAAGCTCTACTTCTTCCCTATTAGCTATCCCCAGGGACAGTTCCTGAGGCTTCTCAGAGTTAGCACACTTTTCCTTTTCCTGCTCCAGAGTCTCCAAGAATCAAGCCACTCCTATTTACCCTAGAATTAATGACTGTCATCTTCTCCTTTCAAATCATTCAGCCATGCCCTCTGGAAAGGTTCTTAATACAGCATCTCCATCCCAAATAAATCAAGCTCTCTAAATCACAAGGCTGGTCTCATACTTTTTTTGTAATTAATTACATATTATAATTATATAAAACAATAATTACATATGTAGCAGTTTTTTAATCATGAGATGGCTAATCTTGATTGTCAATGTGACATAATTCCAAGTCTCAATGGGAAGGCAACCTCAGTTGAGGAATTGCCTCCATCAGATTGGTTTGTGGAGTATTTATTAATTATTATTATTATTATTATTATTTTATTATTATTATTATATATTATTTTTCTTATTTTACATATCGATCCCAGTTCCCTCTCCCTCCCTTCCATGACCTCCCCCCCCCCCCCCCCGAGCTTCCCTCCTATCCCATTCCCCTCCACTCCACAGGGAGGGTGATGCCCTCCAGGAGGGATTATCAAAATCT
Source organism: Cricetiscus sungorus (assembly GCA_030556225.1). Classification (NCBI taxonomy): domain Eukaryota; kingdom Metazoa; phylum Chordata; class Mammalia; order Rodentia; family Cricetidae; genus Cricetiscus; species Cricetiscus sungorus. The sequence goes on along the minus strand of JANBXA010000642.1, from coordinate 40,633,246 downwards.
GTCAAGTCATTTGGAGTAGGGACTAGGCCCTCCCTCCTGCCTCTAGGCTAAGGAAATATCCCTCCACGGAGAATGTGCTCCCAAAGTCCTTTCGTGCACCAGGGATATATCCTGGTTCTACTGTCAGAGGTCCCTAAGACTGACCAGGCCTTCTAACTGAGACCCAAGTTCAGGGGGTCTGAGTCGGTACAATGCTGGATTCCCAGCTATCAGTCTGGGGGTTCATTAGCTCCTCCTTGTTCAGGTCAGCTGTCTCTGTGGGTCTCTGTAGCTTGGTCTTGACCCCTTTTCTTATCATTGTGGAGTATTTCTTGATTGTGGGAAGTACCATGTATGGCCTGGCCCATACCAAAAAAAAAAAAAAAAAGCTAGCTGGACATGTGCCAGTGAGAGACCAGCAGGCAGCATTCCTCCGTGGTCTCTGTTTCAGCTCCGCTTGAGTGCTTGTCTTGACTTCCCTCAGTGACAGAATGCAGCATGGAAGTGTAAGATGAAATAAACCCTTTCTTCCTCAATTTGCTTTTGCTAATGGTGTTTACTGCACCATGAGAAATCATATAGAATAGATCATCCACTGTGGGCTTTGATGTGGGCATAGCGTGTGAGGACTTTTTCCATTGTTTTACATACTCTGGTTCAAACCATAGACACCAGTGACAAGCTAACCCCAAACCTGTGCAGAGTTTGCACAATAATTTCCCATAATATTCTTTTGGGAGATGTGTGTGTTAACTATTCTTTTTCCATCCATATTTCACAAAGCTACTGACTTGCTAAAGTTTCCTAATCCTTAAAATTCATTTTTGTTATTTTAATTTCCCAGAAAATCATACAGATCAAAAAATTTCCAGTGATTTCATGTAAGGCCATGAATCACTAGTTTTCTTTCTTATTATTTCACTTTACAGTTTCCCCTCCAGCCCCCTATCTTCTTCTCTGATTCTGTTCAGAAACAGGCAGGTCTCTCTTGGGTATCAACAAAGCATGGAATATCAAGACTAAGCACCTCTTGTATTAAGGCTAGGCAAGGCAACCCAGTATGAGGAATAGGTTCCCAAGAGTCAGTCAGAGCTCCCATTGTTAGTAGTCACACAAGAAAACCAAGTGAGGATGGGAACTTGAGGGACCGGTTGGGGAGTGAGTGGAGGGAAGGGTACTGAAAGAAAGAGATGACTGGGAGGGGGGCATTTTGGGGTCAGGTAGAAACGTGATGGAAGGGAAACTCCCAAGAATCTACAAGGATGACTCCAACTAAGACTCCTAGCAATAGTAGATATGTAGCCTGAACTGGCCATCTCCGGTGATCAGGTTGGTGACTACCCCAATTGTCATCAGAGAGCCTTCATCTAGTAACTGATGGAAACACATGCAGATCCATAGCCAAACATGAGGCCAAGTTTTGGGAATCCTGCTGAAGAGAGAGAGGAAGAATTATAGGAGCCAGAGGGGCCGAGGACATCAAAAGAAAGCCCACAGAAACAGCTGACCTGTCTGATAGGAAGTCACGGAGTCTGAACCAACAAGCAGGTAGCTTGCATGTGACCAGCCTAGGCCCTCTACATATGTGGGATAGTTGTGTAGATTAGTCTCATACTTTCTGAAGAGACCAAACATAGGGACAAAAAAAAAAAAAAAAAAAAAAATAGTGCTTTTCTGGGGCAAAGAAGAAAAGTTTCTTTGCATCCATTTTCAACAGATCACCGAGGAAGAAGCAGACAGGAATTGAGTAATCTGCCATTCTGACACCATCACAGGCTGTAGATGTTCTGTTGTCTACTCATGTCTAGTGCCAGTCTTTGCAGCATTTGCCGTTGCTGACACTTTGCTTTCTCTTCCTTTCAGGGTCATCTTCCCTGTGCTGCTATATATTTTTAGTACAAAAGTACTTCTGCCTTTCCTAGCAAACTTTCTCGTTCTTTAGCTGCGTGCATTACTCCACGCTCTATCTGAGGCATTTTGTTCAACCTTGTAGCATCCGTTGTCCCTGACTCCAGGTGTACATTCATCACTTGTCTCAGTACCCTGCCAGTATTTCACACTCTTTCTTCTACTGCCTAGATTTTCTTTGCAGTTTCTAACTAAACCTGTCTTAAAAACTAAAGACATCCTCATATTCTGAAGCCAGTGCACCCTCACTGGGTTGAGGGTCAAGCTTGACTCCCAAATCTTTGGGGAAAATTTAGCAGAGTCGCTGTATCTGGGGTAGATGTTAGAATGAACAGCTGCTTTTCAGAAGTACTTTGATCTTGTAAAATCCTTGTGGAAAATAGTGATAGTTTTCTGTGATTTGTGGAATTGTTTTTACTGAAGGGGCATTGCTGCCATCCCATGACTTTGGTCACAAGATGCCTCAGGCACACCTGAGGCTCTTGTATTATTGTGCATTGCAAACAATGCTTAATAACGGACTAAAGTCATGAGGGCATGTGATTCTTAACAGCCACATTATGGGTTGGTTGAAGCAGAATCTATTAGAGTAAAATTGATTAGAGTGGGACTCAGGGTCACTGTTTGTAAAACTCCCCCATGCCAATTCAAAGAATAGCTAAGGTTAAGCCAGGACCAGAATATGGCATCCATGAACTGTAGGTCCAGCTCCTGAATTTATTCAGGCATGATTGTAAAGGGGAGCAGAACCCCTCTCACCTATTCTGCTCAATGACTTATCACTGAGTGCCCACTGAGACAGGGAAACATTATCATAGCATGCTGATGAAGCTCCCTCTGGGGCTTGGACTAGACTTTGCTCTTCACCTACAAAGAGAGGCACCCAGACGGAGTGACCTTCAATAGCCTTTCCATTTTCAAGGTATATACTTTTGTAAGAGTGTTGCTTCCAAGTGGAGTGATAACAGTAATGGAGAAAAGAGAAGGTAAGAATCAAAGAAAACAGCCGGACAGTGGTGGTGCACGTCTTTAATCCCAGCACTCGAGAGGCAGAGGCAGGAGGATCTCTGTGAGTTCAAGACCATCCTGGTGTACAAAAGCTAGTTCCAGGGCAGCCTCCAAAACCACAGAGAAACCCTGTCTTGAAAAAAAAAAAAGAATCAAAGAAAACTACCCGTGACTCAATTACATTTGACCACTTCTAACACTTGAGATATGCAGGTTAGAGAGAAATACAGGGGAGGGAAGTTTGGGGCATTTCACATGTGTGAAAAAGCCTAGTTAGAAATAATTTCCTGACCTTATTCTAGGTCTGGGCTCCAGCATTCTACAGACCCACCTGAAACATTTATTTCATTTAAAGTGTCAACTTGTGTCCTAACCTGATGCTCTTCTACTCTTCAGAAGCAGTGACAGAGAACTGTGAGTCATCTCCCCTGAGCTGCTCTGGATATGCCTCTTTCTGCACTGGAGTGAAGGACTCAAAGAGTGAACAACAGAGGGAAAAAATGCTCCTTGTTTGTATGCTGTGGTCAATGCTGGTTACCAAGCAGCCTTGTTAATTTGCTATTTTGGTCACTGGTAGGCAGTATGGAAGCAGTATAGCACAGGTTATTGTGGTTTTGATAGGCTTCCCATTGACTCAAGCAGGGAAAAGGTTCATATCCTCTACCTATGCTTTAAAAACTATTTTTTTGAGGTGGTAGCACACACCTTTAATCCAAGCACACAGAGGCAGTGGTAATGAGTGAGTTTCAGGGCAGGGCTACACAGAGAACCCCTGTCTCACAAAATAAACAAATGAAAAAGTATTTTTTGAAACAAAAGTAAGTTCCTGAAGCATGACAGAATTATAATAGCACAGAACTTATAATCCAACGAAGTAGTAACAAAATGGAGCCAAAAAAATTAAAATTTTTATAAAATTGTGAAAGAAATGTATACATAGCCATATGACACCTCAAACAGCTTTTCTTCATGGATTCATCTAATATATGGAAAGGTAAGAAGGACTACATACATCGGTCATGAAAAACTGTCAATTTTTGTGACAGTTGGTATTGATAGTTTGACTGAAATTACCTAGTAAACACACTTCTGGCTGTATCTATGAAAGCGTTTCTAGAAAGGATTAACTGAGAAGAGAAGACCCACCCTAAACAAGGACAACACCATTCCATAAATTGGGGACTTGGGCTGAATGAAAAGGGGGAGGGGGCTGAAACCAGGATTCAATTTTCTGCAACAAGAGAAGTTACCAGCACTCTTCCACACATCCCCACAAGAGCTGGCAGTGTCATAGCAGACAGGGATCCCTTCCCCTGGATTCCTTCTTCTAACCCCAGCTGCATCTCATTCCTCTTTGATGCATTCCACCTTTGGATCTAAGGGATGGAAAGCTACCCTTTTAATCTGGCAAGAAGTTACTGTACTAGTCAGAGCCTTGTGCTTACTGCTCACTTTGTGTACCTTTGTGTACCTTCTTTTAGGAACATGAACAACTAGGACATCTTCACACACTCTGCTTTGGAAACTGAGGCTGTAGCAGACTGAAAACCAGCATATCCCAAACTCTCCCTGGAATATCTCTCTTTGGACAAGAAATATGTGGACAGAAATCCCATAGTTGCCATTTCTGAAATTACTAACACTCTTTGGGTAAGAATTTTAAATAAATGAAAAGCAATACTCATCCTTCCTAATGTGTGCCTCGTGTTTAGATACCAGACCACAAAATCACAAGTGTTTACTTTCAATCCGGTTCTTGACTTCCAACATCCATTTGTAAATATAGTAAAACTCTTTTGGTTGAGGCTAAACACAACTTAAAATTTACAATCTTTTAAGGCAACTCTGATCAGGAACTACACGTTTAGAAGAAGTAACTCCTTTAACAACAAATTATAACAATTTGTCTCAGAAAGAAAGTTGAATGTTAAAAATATTTTAAAGGAAATACAATCACCATCCAATTAAGGACTATATTTAAATAAGTACTATTTTGGGATGTTCTCCAAAACAACTACTTATAAAATGCTCTCATGATTTTATGTACTATTCATTAAATGTACACTTGATTGAAAGAACAAAAATGCACTTTTTTTTTTTTACAAAGCACTTTTTATAAGACTCGTATTATCTTCAAAGATTTCACAACTTTCTATATGCTTAGGAATATAAAAATACAGAGCTGGGTGTGTTCATGTACACCTGTAATCCCAGTGCTTGAGAGGGAGAAAGGAGGGCCATGAGTTTGAGTCTAGTCTCAGCTACATGCTAGGGGGAGAAAATATGCATCCCAGGAAAGGAAAAAACAAATGCTCACTTCCTGCTGATCGCCACAAGGCTCTGGTTTCACATTCAGAGCTTGAGAAAAACAAGTAGCACCTTTTGTTAGCCAGACATTTTAATCCTCTTAGTCCTCACTATGAAGTTCTTAACCGCTCCAGAATTCAAAACAACATCATAAATAGCAACTGCAAAAACAACAACAACAATAACAAAAATCCCAAACCTCTCTGCAATGGCTAAGCTTAGCAGTTTGTCTGGAGAAGCCATCTGTAAAGAGCAACGGAAGCCTCCACACTTAGCCCGGTTCACAGAGGGCAGTGATTACCCTTTCATGATTGCTGAAGCTCACAGCAACTTCTTCCTAAAAGGATGGTTTATCTCTCTGGTTTGCCGATTGCTAGGTAAATAGAGAGAATTTATTGTCTTCCCTCATAGCTTAGGGCCTCTGCTCAAGTTTGTAAAGTTCTGGCTTCAAATTATATAAGCAATCCTCAGTTGAATCCACAAGGTGTCCCTATTGTTCTTAGACTCCAGGCTCATGATCCATAAGCCAGATGTCTCACAGCTCCCTGGTTAATCCTTAAAATGCAAAGCTGGTACGGAAAGATTTGGGTCTGAGGGCAGGAACAAAATACCAGCCTAAGGTAACAGGCTGTTAAAAAAAAAAAAAAAAAAAAAAAAAAAAAGACTACTTTCCTAGGTCAGACTTTCCCGTACTCTTCTGTTGTGTTTGTTGTTTCTTCAATGGTTATTCCAACCTGCTTGAGCCTAGAAGTTCTTGTTCCCCTCTATCTCCAATTTACCCCAAGTTCTGCTGACTCTACATTCTGTATGCAGAAATGGTGCTTCCCTACTGTCTAGCCCAGGTGATTTGATCTCACCCTGACCTTATTGCTGCTGATCTACTTTCCCTAATTGCTCACCAGGGCCACGAAATAAGCTTCAGACAAATCTGTCAAGGTGCTGTGCTCCCACCCTGCTCAAAACTGTGAAGGAGCAATGCTGACAAGATGTGTTATGATCCAGCCTTGACCTTCCTCTCCATGGCCTTTCCAACTAGCCGTGGGTCTATGTTTGTTTTGTTTGTGCAATTGTACCACTCAAAAAATGGCTTCCCTCTCATTTTACTAACTTATGATCCAGTTCAAATCTCTTCTTAAAAAGGGATGTGTTCCCAGCTATAGAGCATTCACCTGATCATACAAGTCTATGTAACTAATTTATGTAGCTTAGTTACCTATTCCTTAACTAATCATACTCTCATCTTTTCTTCTCTGGGCAAGATGAAGACCTATTTTAAGTACAATTATTGCCTGACTTTTCCTTAGATAGAAAAAAAACAAAAAACAAAAAACAAAACAATAACAACAAAAAAACCCAAATGTACAAGATATTCTTCTTGATTAATGTTGTTATTTCTGTTCATATAGTCAAGCTCAAAAAACTCCCAATTCTTAGGATTTTTTGTAGTGAATTTTTGTGACTAAAGAAGAGTTTGCCAATAACTAGAGGTAAGTGGAAATGAGACCAGAGACCACTAACTCATCAATATATTTTCATTTGGCTTTCTAAAACCAATAGGCTCTAAAAGACCCAATATGTCTAAAATAAATATCCAAAAACATGAATGTATCTTAGGCCCTCTATGATAATAACTTCTGGTTTGACTTTTGCTTTTAAAAAACAAACAAAAAAACCATTTCTACTCCCAAGCTACATAGAAAAGTAATACACAAAACTCAATCTAGGTCATAAACCAGTAGAAACATCCTGCTCCCCTGTGGACCGGGTATAGACTGAGTTTATACGATCAAGATTGTCTTGCTGGAAGATTGGACAGTGCTTACAAAAGCGTTTGACAATGTGTTTTCGGAAGAACACTGAGAGATAATTCCGGAACTTCTCCCCAACAAAGGCATAGATGACAGGGTTGATGCAGCAGTGTGTCATTCCCAGAGTCTCTGTCACCTGCATAGCCTGGTCTAGTCTATTAGAACTACTGCAATTATTCAGTCCAAAGAATTCCTGGAAGGTGATCAGGAGAAGGACAATGTTGTATGGAGTCCAGAAGAGAAAGTAGACAATCATGATGGCAAAGATGAGCCTCACAGCCCTGTGCCTCTTCTTTTCATTCCGACAGTGAAATAGGGTGTGGAGGATTCCTGAGTAGCAGATGATCATGATAAGTAGGGGCAGGACCAAGCTCAAGATGACCATCTTTAACGTTTGGAAACTCTTCCAGAAGCGATACTGGGTGTGTGGAAAATGAGGACTACATGTATGATGAAAACCTTCTTTTTGAGATTTGGTAAAGATTATTTCTGGGACAGAGGCAAACACAGCCACCACCCAAGTGACTCCACTTGTCATCACTCCAAAGGTGACTGTCCTGGCTTTTAGAGCAAACACAGCATGGACAATAGCCAAGTATCTGTCAATAGTCAGGAGGATAATGAAGAAGATTCCACCAAAGTAGCCAATGTGATAGAGCCCTGTGAACAATTTACACACTATATCCCCGAAGACCCACTCATTTGCAGCATAGTGAGCCCAGATTGGGAGAGTGAGCAGGAAGAGCAGGTCAGAGATGGCCAGGTTGAACAGGTAGATGTCAGTCATGCTCTTCAGCTTTTTTAAGTTTATCAGAATGAGGAAGACCAACATGTTACCCACAAAACCAAAGATGAACACCAGAGAGTAGAGTGGGGGCAGGAGCTGGGCTGCAATTTGTTTTACATTGGTTTTTTGGCAGGGTATTGACATGCCATAATCAATGTCATAGGGATAGACCGGACTTGACACTTGCAAATCCATCCTGCAAGAATCTATGAATAAAGAAAAGACAATGCTTAATAAAGTTAAAAGCTGTTATTGGCCTACCACGATTACAAATGGTTTTACAACCTAATAGGTCTTTGAGGCATAGATTTCTACATTTACTTTTCCTCTCATTGTATGAGCTGAAATCTACGAAAGACGCGTTTCATTAAATAAAATCTTTTTCTTCATATCAATGTGGGATGAATTAATCTGTGTAACTGAGCCAGGCACTATGTAACTCACAAGCTAAATATCTTTATTGAAGACACTGTTTCTAGGCACTTTACCCATAAATAGTAGGTGCCACACAAGTGCCAGTAAGAATGAACACTGAATTCTAATCACTGTTTTAAGAGTCTTACCTACTCATTCATTAAATGCTTGAGGTAACTGTTTGAGGCATATAATATTGTTCACATATTTCTAGACAACAAAGCCCCAAGTATGAGGACAATGAGTAAGTTAACACAAAACCACACCACCCAGAAATAACTGATTTTGAGTTTGGGCATAATGAACCCTTAACTGTTGTCTGTTACTTCTTGGTAACTAATATACTTCATTAGTAACATATTTTATTTCTGTAGTCAGGATGAAATGGGCTGATGTCCAAGTACTCCAACAGTGTCATAGAATCTACCACCAGTTATTAAAGTAGGCCATCTTCATCCTTTCTTGAAGTTTTTTCTGCTTCATAAGTTGTCGCTAACAAGAGTTCTCATATAAGAAACGGTCAAGTAGAAAAATGTTTCATTCATCTTCATGGGTGAATATCTTACAGGCTAAATAGTTCTGTGTTCGGCCTATACATCCAATTGATTTGTCCTGTCTTAAGTTCTACTGTTTTGCTTGAAAATTTTCCCTACTTGATCCTTATATCTCTAAAGCTCTTCCTACCCCCACTTAGACAGTTGAGAGAAATACCCAGAAAAATCTCACCTTCAAGTGCCTACCCAGAACAAGACTCCTCTATAAGTGTGCTCTAGAAATTGATACTTGTATTTGATATGAATTCAGACAATTTTTAGGTTTCTCTCTTTTCTGGGAGACAGGTGGGAAAGGGGGAGAAAGAGAGCACAAGAGACTTAGAGCTTCTGGTACACATGCTCCAGGTAACCCACAGAAAGGTTTCACCTCATCTCAGCTGAAGATAATACTTATCAAATCAGTTTTGAGCCAATATCATTGGTGTAGAAGCTACTTTAAGAAGTAAAACTCTGCTTGTTTTTAAAAAACCAACTATTGCTTCCTTTAAATATTTCATTCACAACCATGTTTTATATATTGGCTGACATCACATGCTGAAACATATCCGAAATTCTTACCCTTTCTGTGTCTTAAAGATCATATTTCAGATAATTCACTGAGCATCTGGTACTGACAGATGTCCTCTCAGGATTTCCTGTTGAAGCTTTTACTGAGCTAACTAACCTGCCAAGAGCTGAGAGGTGACTTACCAGAGTTTCTCGTAGGGGAAACGGATGTCGCAGCTCCTCTAGCTATGAGTGTTGTACAAATCAAACATATAGACAGTACAAAGTAAGAAATGCAATTTCTTTCAAGAGGGGTGGAGTTTTATGAGAAAGGGTATTACGTAGTGTTTCTGGGGGGGGGTGTTGGATCAGTTCTTCTTTTTTCTTTAAAGTTGCATTTAAAGCAGAAAATAGAATACAGCTCTGGTCTGGAATTATATTAAGCAGCTTCCCTCTTCACATGATTTTACTTATGTTCTCTGCTCAACTAACTCCACTCCACAATCTATGAGAAATTAGAAAGAAGTAAAGGGTGTTAAAGCTAGAACACTTGTATTCATTACTCAAAACCACATTTGAATCAAGGGAGTCACTGTTTAAGAGATAATGCACACAATACCTCAGTTTCTCACCGGTAAAGCCTAAAAGGCAAGAACCTTTGTTCTTCTCATGGTTGCTCTTGGTTAAAGTAAAATCTAGCCAATTTAAAAAAAGATAGGAGGTTCATGACAGAACAGAGAGCTTTGTTCCTTCCCCCCCTCCCCCTACACTTACTGCTTAGTGTGACTCTTCTGTCTAAACTAAAGCAACTGAATAAGTGTTACACAAGTGTTCACCATACATTTTCCTGGGAACTAAACACATTTCTCAGTTCTCCCCTATACATGGTAACTGATGAGATGCATAATTATGTATTTTAAGTAGACATCTGTAAGTACCTATGCTACGCCAGATTTGAAGGTAGCAGAGTACCTCACTTCGAGAACATAATTTACCTAGAGCTGTGGGGGATTTTTCATGCAACGATGAACATTAATGAGTGAAAAAATTCACAATGATATGATAATGCTACATGTGTTCATATCAGGTCTCCTGGGTGGTGGGTGGAATTTTTAAAAACATCAAGGAATGACAGCAGAGCTGCCAATGAGACACAACTTCGGCTGTAGAAGCAGCAGCTTTGACTTATGACACACAGGAAGGCAATGAAACTTCAAACAGCAAAATTACTTGTCCCTAAATCTACAAGAGGCAGCGTAGCACAAGGACCCAAGCAAACATTCTGCACTGGACTGCCACACTTGACTTTCATCAAACTGCCTCTGTGTGTGTTAGGCTGAATAACAGTAGTCACTTCATGGTTTGTTATAACAAGCTTTTGTTGCCTTCAGTAACTCCATTTTGCTTTATTCCCATTCCTCATTCCCAAGATATGGTCTTCTCTCTGCACTCCAGAGCTTTTTGTCTTCAAGGTCAGAATAGACCATCACCAGAATACTAACAGCTCTGGCTAGTACAGGATTATCTAACTCAAGTTCCTGGGAATGCTGATTCCACACATAACCTTTAATCTTGCCCTCACATAAATATTTCCATTTCCCCCAAACACTTGGAAGGGAGGGAGTTGAGACATCACTTTTCTTCCTTCCAGGTGACTGGCCTCCTCAATAAAGCCTGATTCAATTTTTCCAATTATTGTCTCCTGGGGACTAATTTTCTATGAGGCAAGTGTTCAGACCCGAGTTTGGTAGCAATAAGAGGCACTCAAAGCAAATATATAGAAAAACACAATATATATAACACAATAATAACAACCTCTAAGTTACTCAATCAGTGGTTTGTTTGTTTGTTTTTCAAAACAAACACAATTTAAAGCCTACATCTCTTTATTATTCTATGAGGTAGACCTCTCCAGTGCTGCTAGACAACTTTTATAACTCTATTTGTGAATACTGTTGATTCTTATTGTTACCATGTAGATCTAGGGCTTAGCCTGTGCCGAGATAGTTTCATAGGGTATGGAAGGAAAAGAGCTACAGCTCACCCCCAGAGGGCAATGTGGAGAAGCTATGCAGGCTCAACAGTTACTCAGAGAGGGCAACCAGTGTGGCAAGCTACTTCACTGCTGAAATCCCGTTGTCTGCCCTGTTAGTGATGTGCTAGAAGACGTGTGAAAGAATAAGTGCTGCCAAGGCCATGCAGTTAAAAAAGTGTGCCTTGGAACAGAAGCAGGGCCAAGGCCACAGTTTGCAACAAGAAGCCCAACTAAGCAAGGCATTGCCCTCTCTTGAGTGCCTGGTCCAGAGATATGTCCCAGTCAGCTTCTGGGTAGAAGTTTCTCTCAAGGATACACAAGGAAATGAGGACCTACGGACCCATGAAGAAGTGCTGTGCCTCAAACCAGCTCTTCTTGTCTTTAAGCAAGTTCTCCGCCACCAGTCATTGTATCAGTTTCTCTCTCCTTGTTTTGCTCTCATTGCCTACAGCATCCCTGAACCAATGTTAGTGCATCCTCAACAAATGGGGAGATGCTGATCTTTCTCTTTGAGTTCAAGGGAGTATCCGCATGAACACAAGAACACAGCAACTTCATCTCAAATCCTTGTCAGTGTAAGTAAGATAGTCTATGAAAACAGCAAATGAACCTTGAAAAAAAATTATCTAGGGCTAGGGGTACAGCTCAGTGGATGAAGTGCTTGCTATGAAAGTATGATCCCCAGTACTCAGATTTAAAAACAAAACAAAGCAACAAATTAGCACACAAAAACCCAAATGTGTCAATACTGCCTTTACTCCCAGCCCTGAAGGACAGAGACAGGAGGATCCCAGGGGGTCACTAGCCAGCCAGTCTAATCAATTAGTGAACTTCTGGTTCAGTAAAAGATCCCATCTCAAAAACTAAGGTGAAGGGTGGGTGAAGAAGACACCTAATGTTGAGCTCTGACCTCCACATGTCCATACCCAGGTGCACAAACCCACATACACATGTATATACCACATGCAGACAAATGTCTAATTATAAAATCAACATTTGCTTATTATATGAAGTGGAGCAAAAGTAATAGTCATATTCTCATAATTCAAAAACTATCTCCCTTTAACACATTTCAATCCTAACCCTTTCCCACGAACCCTTTTAAACTGCTCTCACACATATGCCACTCTAACTTCTGGGGGTTTTGGTAAGTTTTTCCTCAATATTGTAGCACCATCATTTGTTTGTGCTATTAAAATTTTTTGTGGGCTCGGCATAGTGGGGATACACCTTTAATCTTAACATTTGAGAGGCAGAGACAAGTGGATCTCTTTGAGTATGTGTTTGACCTGTTCTATATACTGAGTTCCAGGCTAGCTAGGGCTAAATAGTAAGACCTTGTCTCAAAAAAATTTTTATTGTGAATATATTTCTTTGATTGAAGTTTTAATTGAAGTCTTACATATTACTTGTATAGCTTTGCAAGTCTTGATTTACATAGTTATAAGATACCATCAAGATCCGATGATAAGGAATACATCCCTATGGCCCAGGAAAGTGCCTTCTGTCTTGCCTAGGAGGCAAGGGTCATTCTGACCTTATATAAACCAGATGTTTTTTAACTCCATAAAAAAGGAAATTCCAGATGCTGCCTTTCTCCTGCCTGGTATCTTTTGCTCTACATCACAACATTAGAGGTTTTTACAGAGCAGATAGAATCTCTTCTGTAATTTACTAACAGGAACAATGTTATATTAATTGTCATTCTGATGTTCTTTTGTCCTGTCCAGGATAAAGTCTCTAGTGTCCACAAGGCTACTTTTATCAGGGTAGCTGGAGAATCCTTCCAGTCCTTATAGAAATAAGAAGATTCTACTCACCATCTCTCAATGTCATACATTGTCACCTGTGTGCCTCAGCCATGATTGTTAAGTTCAAATGATTCCTAGACACTTTGCTTTTTGTCTCTAGCTCCTGTCATAAAAACTGGAATTTGGAGGTACTATGCTGTTTTCTCTGTTTTGTCTTTGTCTTCTAGACATTAGTAATGAAAGCTATAGCCCTCTCCCCAGCCTATAATACTATTGGCATGCTCCATGAAAATATCAAATCATGTAATACTCAGAGGCTGTCTGCTAAATACTTTCATTAGATGGCATAAACAAACCGCTTAGCTCACTTTGGAATTCTGCCCAATAGGTTTGGAGTTTTTATTTTAGAACAGTGTCAAGACATGAATCTAAGGCAATCTTGGGGATGATAACAGAATCTAAGTACCAGTTAAGGCTTACAACATACCACTATCATCTTGAGTGGGTCAGATCACACCTGCAGCTCTATGCATAACAGGATATTATGTAAGACTTCTGATCACTCTGGAGCTAACAATAATAACCTAAGGCTGAGGGCAAGAAGTGTTAAGTGCTTCACACTTAACACTTATAGAGGAAACCACTGACACTTGGGGTTAGACACCTCTCCTGGGCTTACTAAGAAGTGACAGAACCAACCCTGTGCTGTCTTATCAACTCTTACTAATGTCTGTATGAGAAGCCAATTAATGGGAAGACAAGATTAATGAGGCCAGGTGGGACTCTGAGAGAATCACATTAGAAATGGATGCCCTACAAAAGGGAAGGGCAGAACTCCTTGCACCATGGGCTTTCACAGAGCAGCCAGTAAGCTGAATAGGAAAGCAAGGGATGGAATTTGAGGTGTGTGTGTGTGTGTGTGTGTGTGTGTGTGTGTGTGTGTGTGTGTGTGTGTGGTAGCATAGAGACAGGGTACTTAAAAGGGAAGACAAAGATATCTTAATACTTCATGTTCACTAGGTTGCATGGTTCCCAAAAGAGGCAGCCAGGCTACAGTTGTATTCTGGAACTCAATATCGGAGACAGATAAAATCATCACCCAAGAAATGGTGTATTGGAAGCCCAGTTGAAGGAGATTTTGCATATCTAATATGTGGTCATGGGTGTCTTTACTAGCTCTAGATCCTCTGAAGGAAAAACACATCAGTGTTCATCTTTCTGGGCATCTTTACCAACACAGAAGGGTCTGTGGCAGGGACCAGCTATGTAAAGAAATGTGTGACATTCTCCTGGCCATACCCACTTTCCTTATGGCTAACCTATGCCCAGAAAGGAGAGGCACTGGAGGTCATCTGGAAGCAGACCACAAACAAGAGCTTAGGGTAGGGGTAGAGTTGGCACAGAAAAGTCAGAAGTCATGCCTGCTTTAGAAACAGTCTTTCAGAATCTAATTGGCTCTAAGGATCAATTAAACTTTATTCAAGAGAAAGAAAATAATTTCATATTGTAAATAGATTTAACAGTCACTGTCAATGAACCAAAACTTTACTCAGTTCCCTGACCTTTGCTTCAGAATTTCTGAGCTTATATGGCATAAATTGTATGCTGGGGTCAGCAGGAGTAGAAGTCTTGATTTATATACCTCCCTCCCACCCCCTCAAACACATTCATCACATACCACATCATACCAGAACCTTCTCAAAGTTACAGGTAGTATGTGTGAGGGCTTGAATGGCTTCCCATGGGCTCATATATTTGAATGCTTGGTCACCAAGGAGTGGCACTATTAGGAAGGATTAGGAAGTATGGCCTTGAAGAAGAAAATGTGTCATTAGGGGTGAACTCTGAGGTTTCAATGGCCTAAGACAGGCCCAGTGTCTTGCTCTTGCTGCTGCCTGTGGAGCAGGATGTAGAACTCTCGGCTAGTACTTCAGCACAATGCTTGCATGCCACCATGTTCCCTGCCATGATGACAGTGAACTAAACCTCTGAAACTGCAAGCAGACCCCAATTAAAGGCTTTCCTTTATAAGAGTTGCCACGATCATGTTGTCTTTTTATAATAATAGAACAGTGACTAAGACAATATGCCAAAGTGTTCACATTTTAATAAATTCTAGCCTCTGTGGCTCGCTATCTAACCCCATGTCTGCTCCTTTCCCATCCCATCCTGAGCTGCCTTGCAGAAGCACTCATTGCCCAGGCTCTTCTTCTCCTATGATGTGTGTCCAAAGATTCCTGGGTAGCCAACCTTGCTGGATAATCTAGTTTGAGATAATTTCGTTTGTCTGAGAAGTCTAAATGAGTAAAGGCAGATGGACAGGTTTTACTGGAGTCCTTTCAGGCAGATGCAGGGGCCTCTGCACACACTTAGCCTCCCCAGCTGCTTTCACAGCACAGACCAAAAGCCATTTTGGAACAGGGTCAACCCCCCAAAACTGTCCAAACAGCCATCCCTTGGTATGGTGTGGCCTTTCTTCCCCTTGTTCCCATTTTTCTCCAACTGTCCACTCAAAGGGTCTCCCCAGCTGACTTTAGAACTCACCTCTGGAAACACACAACAGACAACTCCTACTAGGCAGTTTATTCTGTGGCAACAAAATCTTACTGTAGATGTTCATACTATGCTGCATGACCATCATTGAGCTAGTGCTCACCCTTTGGATTCTCAAAAAAAAAGTCTTATATGCTCTTCTTTCCCCCATGTGACCATATCTGAGCCCTCTGCACCCCATACCACTCTCCAGGGCCCTGGATACAAGGCCTAAAGGACATGAAGGACATGACAGTAACATCTATTTTTCACCTTACCCATCCAATCTACAGACCCTCAGGCTGCTTTTCATGCTGCATCCCACAGTGGAAAATCATGTTTTAAAAATAAACTTTATCTCCCATTTGTACTAGTCGGTGCTATCCTTACAAAATGGCCCCCTAACCCAGTGGCCCATCATAGTGGACATGGACTTGTCCTCCTCTTCTTCGTCGCTCTAGTCCTGGTTTCATCCCTCTTCTCACTCACCGAGACGCATGGCTTCAGTTAGCTGAAAAGAGGCTCCCGCCAACCATGCTGAAGCCATACCTGGGAAATACAGATGCCCTTTGTGTTTGTCTTGTAGCAGAAGAATGGACTTACAGCCTGGAAGTCACACCTCTCCATCGGGTACAGGTATGTGGTATTGTGAAACAGAACGGAGAAAGATGTGTGCAACTATGAACACAACAGTCAACCACCACACTGGTATAACGAACCTATGATTGTTTCTTTTTAATAGTTCTAGCAATGTAGATAGAGCATTGATTTATTTCCCAAATCATAGGTTTTCTAATTCTTTTACATCTTATCATCATTAAAATAAAACAATTGGGATATATGAAGATGGTACTCTCTTCCCCCACTTCTTCCAGAAACTTCGTCTCATCATGTGGTAACAAAGCTGAACCACAGACTTCCAGTTCCAAGGCTGCCTGTTCCTTTGTTGCCTCTGTCAGACGAGAAACACATTATGCGATCCAGAAGAACATTCTTGCTTCAATTCAGGGGAGATATTTTTTCTTATGAGTAGGAAAAGTACTCTCCTTTGTAAATTACATTTTTAAAGCTTTGATTAGAAGCTGGCTTGATTTACGGGTTCCAACTCACCCAAAGGACAATCTATCAACAATAGCACATCTAGGAAGAATGATATAAAGAAATTTGGGGGAAAACAAGCCTGAGAGAGCATTACTCTGCTGACATGTCATTTGTGTAGCATATGCTGGGCTCCAGATGGCTTAGACTCTATATCACCATAGTTATGTAAGTCTACAGATCGAAAACCCAAGGTCCTGTCAATCCAGAGTTGTCTATGTCAGTTCTCAAGCCAGAATTTTTTTTTCTATAATTAATACAATATGTTCAAGCTTGGCAAGATATAAACTCTTACAGGGGTATTTCATCACTTTTAAAAGTTTATAGTCTTAGTTTTATTTTTTCTATTTTTGATTTTCTTTAGTCTTTGAATTATGTTTGTATACAAAAATAAGCAAGGCACTGGGAGTTAGTCTGTGACACAACTTCTTTGCACTCCATCTATAATATTTTTTTTCTAGGTTTATCTGCCTGATAATTAAGATTTGTTCCTAGGATAGGAGTATAATTTCCAAACAAGGGCTCCTGGCCCTGCTGTATCCATCCCTTTCTTTGCCCACAAAAACATAGTCAATGCTTTTTCTCTTCTGGGGCTATGCAGAGGTTCATGTTTGGCTGTTTCATACACTCTTTAATCAGGCTCCCTGTTGTGTGAAGTATGGTACTTAAGAAATAAAGGTCATGGGGAAGGAGGTAGGCACAAAGGTAGTGGGGAAGCAGGAAACAGCAGCAATGAACTAAAACCAATTTATACCCAGACACCTTTCCTCAGTGTTGAGGCATCCATCCTGCCTCCGATTGTCTGTGGTTCTAAACGCATCCCTGCTATTGTCCCCCTTTTCCCTCCGCCTTTTTGCTGCAGCCTTCTAGGCATGATGGAGGAACTGGCATTTCTCCTCACTCTTGGTCACGCACTACCTCTTTGCTTTTCCTAGAAAGATCAAACAACAACCTTTATTATTTTTAGGCTAACCACTGACGATGCATATTTTATAAACAATTTTATAAATATCATGTACAGAGCTGTGGCTTCAGAAATATGTAAGCAATGGAGTGTGGTGTTGAAAAGGTTTTTCAAGTTGTTATAGATAAAATAACAAAGCAAAACTGTGCTATACAGTTATATATAAAAGAATCGTGAGACTCAAATAAAAGTTCCCAACAAACTATTACAGTTCCCAGATTTTTCTCAACTTGATTAAAGCCTTCAAAATTAAATACAGGTGGGAGGTAGAGCCAATGACTAGTGCATTTCTTTCCAAATGAAAAAGGCCTCTGCTCACTTTCATCTTCATCTTCATACAGGATCAACAATGCTTAATCTTGTCCTCCCTCTCACTCAGTTCTGACACACTCAAACCTTCCTTCCTGTTCATTCTGTGTCTATCTGATAAGAAATAGAAGGAAACATAGTGAATATTGGCAAAGTAGTATTACCACAGGCAATGAGGCTCTTCTCTGAGACAGAGATGACTTCACTGAAAAGCTGAAGATTCTACCAACACTTATTCTAGAACGTTTCCTAAACATGTATTATATATACAAGAAGTTATGTAGTTCTATCTTGGCATAATCCTAAGGTTCCTGGATACCTGATTTAAAGGTCTCTATTCTTTAATATATCTTTGAGAAATGGTCCTCAACCTTCCTAATGCGGTGACCCTTTAATACAGTCCATCATACTACGGTCACCCCCAACCATAAAATTATTTTTATTGCTACTTCATAACTATAATTTTGCTACTCTTATGAGTTGTAATGTAAATATCTATGTTTTCTGATGATCTCAGGCCATCCCCATGACCCCACAAGGGGTCGAGACCTCAAGGTGAGAATAACTGTCTCTGAAGTGTGTTACCATGTACAAACTGCTTCTCATACCTGCTTAAAAAAAACAAAAGCATCACATGTGATTTACAACCCAACTGAGACTTCTTGCTCCCCAGTGGAAGGGGTGAATGTTGAGCTCACTCGATCAGCTGCCTCTCTATAGAAAACTGGGCACTGTTTGCAGAGATGTTTAGCAATGTGTTTTCTAAAGAATATGGAAATATATCTTCGGAACTTCTCCCCAACAAAGGCATAGATGACAGGGTTGATGCAGCAGTGTGTCATTCCCAGAGTCTCTGTCACCTGCATGGCCTGGTCTAAGTGATTGGCAGTCTCACAGTTACTCAGTCCCAAGAATTCCTGGAAGGTGTTCAGGAAGAGAACAATGTTGTACGGAGTCCAGAAGAGGAAGTAGACAATCATGATGGCAAAGATGAGCCTCACAGCCCTGTGCCTCTTCTTTTCATTCCGACAGCGAAACAGGGTGTGGAGGATTCCTGAGTAGCAGATGACCATGACAAGCAGGGGCAAAACCAGGCTCAAGATATTCCTCATTATTGCATGGAAATTTTTCCATATTAATGGAAAATAAGGACCACAGGTGTGTTGATAATATTCTTCTTTGAATTTAGTAAATATGATTCCCGGGAGAGAGGCAAACACAGCCACCACCCAAGTGACTCCACTTGTCATCACCCCAAAGGTAACTGTCCTGGCTTTTAGAGCAAACACAGCATGGACAATAGCCAAGTATCTGTCAATAGTCAGGAGGATAATGAAGAAGATTCCACCAAAGTAGCCAATGTGATAGAGCCCTGTGGATAATTTACACATTATATCCCCGAAGACCCACTCATTTGCAGCATAGTGAGCCCAGATTGGGAGAGTGAGCAGGAAGAGCAGGTCAGAGATGGCCAGGTTGAACAGGTAGATGTCAGTCATGCTCTTCAGCTTTTTGCAGCTTATCAGGATGACAATGACCAACATGTTACCCACAAAACCAAAGATGAACACCAGAGAGTAGAGTGGGGGCAGGATCCAGGCACCAATTTGCTTCACGTTGTATTTATGACAAGGCTCACCATTATCATAATCATAAGGTGTGGTGGTGTCTTCATCAAACTCTTGGATATTTCTTGTAAACAGAGAATGAGATGTTGATAGTATTCCATGGATGAACTGAGGTAACATATCACTGTTTTCCATTTCCCTTCTTTCTGTTGTTGGAGAACAAAATGATTATCTGTAGCACAAATGTCAAATTCCATAATCTAAATAGCCTTGCCCTACTCAAGCAGCATCCTAGTCTTTAGTTTCTCCTTTATAGTCGTCTCCTTGACATCACCTATATATCACTTTCCTCTTACTCTTCATAGCAGACACACTTTGTCAACTCAGCAACCATTTCCTTTAACATCCTTTGATATTCCCTTGTGAGTGTGTTTTTCATCATAAGGCTGCAAATAGTGCATGTCTGCATTCACTATATCTTCTGCATGTGGTGATTAGGGGTATAAGTCATTACTGAATGGTAAGATGTAATTAGAGTTTGCTAGGAGGTTTCTATGGAGGATCTTTCCCAATAAAAGAGACAAGACACAAACGAAACACTTGGTCCCTTCTCTTATTTTAACTTGTCTAGCGTAAGCCTGGTGCTTAGGATTATAAGCAAAAGACATAGGCATTGTGTAGAAATCACAAAGGGGGCTCACTTCTTACTTTTTATTTGAGAAAGAAAATAACCTATTGCAAATTGCATCATCTATTCCTTGCATCCAAAAGCATTCTAATCATTCTAATAATCTTTTCAACTCCTGCCTCCACCATCCTCCCACACTTCTTTTGACGAGGTTGCAATGACAACCCAATATTCAAATGCTTTAACTTTGTTCCAAATTCATTCTCATTAAGCATTAATTTCCCTATTCAAAACCCTTTTTTAAGGGGCTGCAGAGATGGCTCAGCAGTCAAGGTATTTACTGCTCGTGCAGAGGAACCTAAGTTGGTTCCCTGCACCCACAACAGGGGGCTCATAAAAACCTGTCATTCCAGTTCTGAGGGATCTATCACCTTCTGACCTCCATGAGGACCTGTACACACTTATAAACTGAAATAGGCACACACACTTACACAAAATAAATAAACAAATAAATAATTTTTAATTAAATTTTAGATTCTGGGAGGACAGTCCTACTTCACTGCTTATTAGAATTTTTTGTGACATTTCATTGCCCACTCCATAAAAGCTCTCATGCACTTTTCTTGACTTTTGCCCCTTTATACCTTTTGTCTCTTTACTCTTTCTCCAAAATTCTTCTAATTCAGATTGGCCGAATTTTGTCAGCTAATCTCAGGATTTTGATTCTCTAAACTGCTTATGTTTTCCAAGGCTCTGTGTTCAAGTCCCACCTTCTCCAAAACATGTTTAATTTTTCACTATTTGATAGTATGTCTTCAGGAATTTGTCCACACAGCCAATATTTATTTAGCATCTACTATGACTTATACATGAGGACACACACACAGACACTGCTATACATGTTTGGAGGTCAGAGGGCAATCTGTTCTTTCCTTCCTGTATGAGTTACAAGGATTTGAACTCAGGTTATTAGGTACTTTGACACAGGAACTATCTTGCTGACCACACTGTGAATTCTTTATCTTAGTTATTGCCATCTATTACATTGTAAGAAGCAAACTCTGGTATTATTCCAAATCATTCCTCTTCAGAAAATTAAGGGTTGTTCTTCAGAGCCAAATAGAGTAGATGTCTAAATAGACGACTCAGCAATTAAGAGTACCTACTGTTCTTGCAGATGATTTAAGTTCAGTTCCTAGTACGAATAATGGATCCAGTGCTCTCCTCTGGTCTTTGCAAGTAGCTGGGTTCATGTGGTACTCACTAATGCAGACACCCACGTATTTTAAAAAAATCTCAAAAAATTAAAGAAAAATCATGACTCTAACATAAAAACAGTGTAATTCAAAGTCAAGTATCTGTTTCCCTGTACAGAAACTGAGTTGTTGTGAACCAGTGATGAGGACTTGTCACAGCATGTGCTACAGATAAATGCCCTGTGTTAGTATTGCATCTGATGAATTCTACCCCTACACACTTGTCAAATCCAACCTTTCTGCCCTCTATGAGCTGCTGGTTTCCACTACTTCATGTTGACCTTCTATTCACTTATGTATAGCTCATCCCTCTCGTCCTGTCTGCTCTAACAGTTAACATTGCATATGCGCTCCTCAGCCTGAAACCCCCAGCAACCACATGATTTGGATGTGGTGGGACCTTGTGGTGGTTGATCTGCTCACGAGGACAATTTGCTCTTCAGCTTCATCCCCTGTCATTTTCCATGTTCCCAGTCCTGTGCACAGCTACAGCCATCTTCTCTCCATGTCCTTCATGCCTTGATATTTACTACATGCATGGCCTTGGTCTAAAATGGCTCCTATTCAACTTACCTCCTACTCAAATTTCCCTTTTCTTATGAAGCCTAATCTGCACCTTCTGACAAATCATTCTGCTCTTGTGAAACTTAAGTAAGAAATTATCGTGCTATCTTTCGCATATTATGCACCCTCTGAGGTTAAGGAGTGGCAGTGTTTTTAATCTCCAATTCTTATAATTTCATTTGGCTAAAAGTTTTACCAGTAAATGCTCACTGAATGAGTGAACAAAAATCTAGAATAATTGTAAAATTATAAGATGTAACATCATTAGATCTTGATTGTTAAGAATGTCTTTTCCTGGTATCGACTATAAGTTTGTTTTTATCCACCTACATAGCATTTTTACATCTTTTCATTGATAGCCACATTTTACAAGCTTGCGTTTCACAACACTGAGCCATATCACCAGACTGAAAACAAACAAACAACAAGCAAAGCAAACCAAACCTAAGTGAGATTTCTGATGAAAGTCAAGAAGAAAGTGCATGTGCCTGAATAATTACATAGTGCTAAGTCCTGGTCTGTTCCAGAAGTTCCAGCTGTTATGGAAAATACTAGGCAATTCATCTAACCCTATGGCACACATAGCCAGCATCTTGTTCCTACTATATCAAGCAGCCAACAAAGTGACTGAAAGGTACTACCTGTGTATCACTTTGGGTATCAAAACCTAGCACCCTTTCAGAAAAGACAGAAAGAAAGAGATAGAAAGAGAGGGAGGAGAGGGAAAGGGAGGAGAGATGGGAAAAACAGAGAAGGAGAGAGTTTTCTTTTCAGCCTGTGTGGTCTCCATAATGAGAGACAATAGGCATATTTAAAAGAAATATTTTGGATCTGGACTTGGACCATCCCATGTATAGACTAGAGGTATAAAATTTCATGGTAAAAGTTCCAGAAATTTGAGTCCTCTGCATGCTAAGAGGGACAAAGTAAGCCTGTGGGTACCTAGAGGAGACCAGGCTGAGTGCTTTCCCTCCCCTTGCTACCCCCTTTATCACCTGATCCAAAGAGGATTGTCCCACCTAGCAATGCCCTCGTTTCCTTACTGTCTCTAGGGTCTTTCTAACATTTCTTAATGAATGTCACACCTCTCCTCTACCTGAATCTTGATCATCGTCTCCACATGCACAGGCTGTACAGCCTCTCAGACTACACCTCAAGCTTGGAGATGCTTGAGCTTAACTTTCATAAAGTCATGGAAAAAAATCACTACTCACCAGGGATGGCTTCTTCTTAGTAGCACTAGTATTTCAGGCTTCTCAGAAACAAAAACCTCAGATCTGGAGGTAGAAACTTGGTGTGCAGAAGTAGGAAATAAAGTTTCCTGCAGAAAGAGAGGGAGGAGACAGAAAGGCAAGTGATGGTAAAGATTTGAAGAAAAAAAAAAAAAGTCAAAGATTCACAGTTCTTCTTTTCCAGCCAGGACCATTGTATACTGGGCTGAGGTCTCCACAGGATTAATTTTGAAATCTTGCTTATGCAATTTTGAGCATGAGTCAGCCACTCCCAGTCCCCCAGCATCAGTTTATTTCAACTGTGGGCTTCTTTGACTTAAAGGTCTTTCATAGCTTTTCCATTCTTTGTTCTCTGTGTTAATTGGCATGACCCAAGTGCAACAGAACCCATTACTATCAGAAAATAAATGCTAATGAGGTCATTGGTCATAATGGAGGAAATGCAGTGAGGTTTCACCGAGATTTGTGTGTTTCAGAGAACTGCAAGTTGGAATCTCGTTAGAAATATTACTTAAATAAAGCTTTCTAATGAAGGAGAATGCTTAGTGATCTTTTGTGTTAAGGATCTTCTTAGCAAGAGGAGCTCTGTTCTTAATATCATTGTAGGTCACCTTCCTCAGAAAGAGGCTTCGCTTAAAACAAAATCTACATAATAAGCACTTACTTAGGAATGTCGCTGAAGTTTTGCAAACCTGGACAGAGTGATCTGAACTGGTCCCTGGAATTCTGCAGGATTAACAGACCTGGCAGCCAGTATCTCCTCTCAGCATTGATTTCACCTGCAGTCAAACTTGAAATCATAAGAGCTCTGGGGCCTTGGATGGGTAGATGGATACAAAACAGCTCATGGATCATCTGGTATACAGTAGATGTTCAGCAAGTAACAAGCAAAAGTACCAAAGCCTTATTGAAATCAGTGGACTGAGGGTTGCCACCACTATAAGAGATGGCAGCAGCGGAAAGCTTAGTGCAGACCAAAAGTCTTCTCAGATTTCAGGAAGTTAGCAATCTTGTATACAAGAATTAGATTTGTTTAAGCAAAAAGGTCTCCAGTTTTTTTTTTTTTAACTTTCTTTTATTGTTCTAGAACACACCCATTTCTATAATCAAGACCCCTGGTTAGGACCATTTTTCACTTCCATCTTCCTACTATGTAGGATCCTAGCCATGACATTTTGAAAACAAAGAGAAACACAGTGCTGGGTAGATCAAAAATGTTCTGACTCTGGAGAATAGAAAGATGAGTAGGGTAAGAAGAACCAATACCCAAAGATTAGCTGAAATGGAAGCTACCATTCCTGTGTTTTGCAGGAAGCCGTTTACCCCAGAACATGACTCTGTCATATTTGTTGGCATATTGGTTGTTTTGGTTGTTGTTGCTTTTGAGACAGGGTTTCTCTGTATTGCTTTGGAGCCTGTTCTGGAACTAGGTCTGTAGACCGGGCTGGATTTGAACTCACAGAGTTCTGCCTGCCCCTGCCTCCCAAGTGCTGGGATTAAAGGCGTGTCCCACCAACGCCCGGCATTTGTTGGCTTATTGGTGGTTGGTGAATAAAACAACAGCTCTTTGCCTTTCCTCTATTTGTCTAATAGCAGAGCACACAATTTTTAAAGGCAAAAGACATCCTCCTAACCTAGAGAGAAAGAACTAACCACTGAGGACAACTTAAGGTCTTTATCAACCTGGAAATTATATCAAAAGAATTCACACTCACAAACTTTATTAACTAGTCTTTTGCTGCCATTTTTCAATTGTCCCACTAGTTTCTACCCATAGAGATACAAATTCCTTTTTTCCTTGTTTTACTACGTCTTTAAACTTTTACTATGCATTGTTGAAGATTCTGTATAAGTTGGAATTCAACCCACATGTTTGAGAAGTTCTCATTCCCTCCAAATTTTTTAACCCTTGTTAATTTGTCATTTGACACACAAATATAGTCTTACTAAGAAATTTCCAAGAATAATGAAAGAATTTTGTTTTTCTCCTTAGAATTTGAAGGGGCAAAAACAAAACAAAATAAAACCAGTACCTGAGCTCTGACATTCAGAGATAAAAATTGGATGCTAGAATTTGGCAGAGCAGGACAGAAGAAAGACCTTAACTGCCTACTCCCGCTTTCTGATCCCCTTTCTGCCTCCCAGTGAGTAGATCATACAAGATAAGCGAGAGGCTGTCCACTGGAAGCTAAGAGTGCATCTTGGAGGAACCACAAAACTGTTCTTGTCACCTTCACCTCATTTATGCCATAAAAATGTTTAGAAATTTGAGAATTTGCATCTTAAAATCTTTATGTGGATAATGAAAAAAGAAAGGGTGCTTTTTGTGTACGTTTGAGAACTCTGTATCTATCTGCCAGGAATGGCTTCATGCTTTTCAGGATTTTCAGTAAGGAAGATGAGTGCTGTGTGGCCTTTGAGATACTTAGAGATATCACAAGCTGCACAGCTCTGGTGTACATACTAGCTAAGCAGGATCCCAGTGAAGGCACAGCTTGGTGCTTTAGGTTGCCTGGAGAAGGATGGTGATCATCTCAACTC
Source organism: Cricetiscus sungorus (assembly GCA_030556225.1). Taxonomy (NCBI): domain Eukaryota; kingdom Metazoa; phylum Chordata; class Mammalia; order Rodentia; family Cricetidae; genus Cricetiscus; species Cricetiscus sungorus. The sequence continues at coordinate 40,607,517 of JANBXA010000642.1, read as the reverse complement.
TTCTGCAAACCAATACAATGAAAATCATTTATGCTCCCCAACACTGTAAAAAGACTGACACTGGCTACAAGATGCATAAGATCATGTTGATTGCCATTCTGAAGGTTAACTGAAGGTTATGTTCTCTCAAGTGACTTAAAATGATTCACTTGAACCCCATTAGGGGTTAAACCACTCAAGCTGAAAGTTAAGTAGATATCAAAACCTATCTCTCTGCTACTTATGTATGATAAGACACAACCAAATGAAACAACATATCCAGAGAAGTGATGGCAGAACAAGAAAGGTTTATTAATAGTCTGAAGGCACGTTGATGGAACTCCCTTATTCTTCTATGATGGGTTTGTTCAGTTGCTACATAAAAATACAAACACTCTTTCCTCTTCTCATCATAGATGCTTTGGTTTTACTGTGGTTTCTATGGTTTATGTGCTTCCTGTGACCTACTAAAATAAGCTAGTGAGTTCTAGGATTTTATATCTTCAGTTTAATCACACATGATCTGAACTAATACAATACATACAGATAAAGCCGTCATTATATTGCCATTTGCTTTTGTATTACCTTCATAACAAAATACATATGCTTTCCACTGCTTCTGTGCCAAATGTTAAAGTAAGACAACAAGGCATAGAAAGTCAAAACAAGAAAGGGCAGCAACATCTAATTCTTGTAAAGTACATATCAAGGATGAGAGATCAGGCTTGGATATCTCTCCCCTTTTCTAAGATCATGGAAAAGTGTCCAGATGAATAAATAATAGACAAAACTACATAATCAAAAACAGAAATAAGGGGTTGGGAAGACTGCTCAGCAGGTAAGGACATGTGCTGAGTGAATGCTCTGGACTCAAATTTCCAGCCAACAAGCCAGTCATAGTCATGCAACCCTGGCACAGTGGGGCATGGTGACAGATTGCTAAGGCTTGCTGGCTGTCATCCTAGTTCCAGGTTCAGTGAAAGACCCTGTCTCAAGGGAAAAATGTAGATGGGGAACACCTTATATCTTCCTCTGACCTCCCTGTGCACACACACAGGAGTAAACATCCACATGCACATGCATGCATATACCAAACATACAACACACATCAGGAAAAATAAAAGATCATCCACATAGTAATTAAATTTTAATAAATTTATAACATAAAGGAAATAAACATTGAGAAGAAAGACGTAAAGTCAGAAACTTTACTTTTTACTTGCAAATGAAAATCCCAATCAAGTTACTTAAGAGGACTTGTGCAGACCAGTGTTAAGGAGATTATCTCCTGTCCTTCTGTGCTAGATCTGGAGCTCAGTACAGACGTCTTAGCGGTAGCCTGCCATTTGGAAAATGACTTGGTTGTGATAAGACACAGCACACTATTTGGTAGACATTTACCACCAGCTCTGACATGGAATCAGCTGGTTGGGAGGGACAGGATGGCATTCATATACCATTTCATCTTTCCTTAAGTCCTGATGAATAAAAGTAGCATGAAAGTGAATACCATCAGGGTCTGGTTTTTATGCCCCAAACTGTAGTGTATGACATGCCCTGGGAGAGCCATGGTGCTAAGTATAGCAAGCCACAAAATCCAGAATGCATTCTTTGTGGGTACAGTTGCATGAGAAAATAAAAGCCCTCAGATCTGGATGTGGCAGAGATTCTGATTAGTAGACATTGCTGGTTTAATTCTAGGTGGGCAACAGGTAATGGAAATAGTGAGATGGACCCTAACTAACCACAGCTAGTTGAAGTTCTACCCTAATAATATTGGTTTTGTAGGAACTGTAAACATGTGGTAGGGAAGGGGGAAAGAATATGGACCACAACTCGTTTGTAGTGCAGCTTGGGCGTGTATCATTATTTCAGAAGCAATATATTTTGAAAACAGAAGTTTATCTTAAAACATCAACAAAATGGCAGCCCTTTATCTATGTCTCTAAGAGAAGAGAGAAGATGCAGATAGGTAAGCCACATGAAGGCAGAGTGAACTGAAAAAAAAAAAAAATGGTGACTCATGCCTTTAATCTCAGCAGGAGAGTTAGAGGCAGTCAGGTCTCTGAGTTCAAGGCCAGCCTGGGTCCAGAACAGCCAGACCTGCTATACAAACAACCTAGTCTCAAAAGAGAAAGGTAGGAAGGGAGGGAGGGAGGAAGGGAGAGAGGGAGAGAGAGAGGGGGGTAGAGAGAGAGAGAGAGAGAGAGAGAGAGAGAGAGAGAGAGAGAGAAGGGGGAGAGAGAGAGAGAGAGAGAGAGAGAGAGAGAGAGAGAGAGAGAGAGAGAGAGAGAGAGAGAGAGAGAGAGAGAGAGAGGACAAAGGAAGGAAGAAGAAGAGGAAGGGAGTAAATCACAAGGATATAAAAATGCATTCAAATGATGTTTGTATTTTGAGCTACTTCTATCTGCCCCCATGTCCTCTCAGTTTATAGGTTTTTATTTTGACAGTATTGTTTAGATAGTATAATAGCGCGCGTGCGTGTGCGTGTGTGTGTGTGTGTGTGTGTGTGTGTGTGTGTGTGTGTGTGTGTGTGTG